>JAAGEH010000079.1:8091313-8155996 GCA_011751065.1 Lasiurus cinereus | reverse complement strand
CCTTCCTTCCTTTCTTCCTTCCTTCCTTCCTTCCTTCCTTCCTTCCTTCCTTCCTTCTTTCCTTCCTTCCTTCCTTCCCTTTCTCCCTTCCTTTTCCTTCCCTTCCCTTTTCCCTTTCCTTTCCCTAACATAATCCATCTTTTTCAATTGTGTGGATTGAGAACAAAATCAATATCTGAGTTCTGTGGTAAAATTGAAAGAAATAGGGTAGAATCAGATTCATGGATTTGATTTTCCTTCTATCATTCATACCAGCTGTGTGATAAGATTTTGAGCAAATTTGAAGCTCTATGAAACTTATTTTGTCCTTTTGCAGCATGTGAATGATCAGGCTTGTTATGACAACTAAAGGAGGTACTAGCACTCCAAAGAGAACCTGGCAGTTGGGCATAACAATCCTATCTAAAAAAAGAGTAATATTGCAAATTGACTGTACCTCTGCTACACCCACAAGCCACACCGATCAGCTAATCAGGATCGAGTATGCAAAATAGCCCAACCAAGATGGCTATGGCCATAGAGAGAACAGGAGGGCTCATGTTTGGGTTGCCTTGGTGATGGAGAAAGCCAAGCTTTCCACACGCCCTGGCCTGTCCAGGCCTCCACTCCAGGCTACAAAGTTTCAATTGTAGAAGATAAATAAATCCAGATACCAGGACCTTGGCTTGGGTTGCCTGGGGGACATGACCAGCCTGCAAACCACCACAGGCCCTTTGTCCAGGCTGCCCCACACCCCAAGGGAACCCTCACCCTGACACCCTTCAGGGCAAACCAGGTGGCCCCCACCTATGCATCAGACCTCTATCCTATCTAATTAAAGAGTAATATGCAAATTGACCTTCACTCCAACACACAAGATGACTGCCACCATGTGGACACAAGATGGCCACCACAAGATGTCCAGCAGGAGAGGGCAGTTAGGAGGGACCAGGCCTGCAAGGGAGGGCAGTTGGAGTGATCAAGCCAGCAGAGGAGGGAAGTTGTAGGTGACTGGGCCTGCAGGGGAGGGCAGTTAGGGACAAAGAGGCTGACAGGAGAGTGGTTAGGGTGTGATCAGGCTGACAGGCAGAATTGGTTAGGGACAATTAGGCAGGCAGGCAGGCTAGCAGTTGGGAGCCAGCAGTCCTGGATAATAAGGGGGATGTCCGACTGCCTGTTTAGGCCCGATAGGGATGTCCAACTGCCTGTTTAGGCCTAATCCTGTTTAGGCAGTCAGACATCCCTCAAGGGGTCCCAGATTGGAGAGGGTGCAATCTGGGCTGAAGAACACCCCTCTCCACCCACCCCCCCATGCATGAATTTTGTGCACCAGGCCTCTAGTCATATAATAAGAGCTAATCTTTATTAAGAGATTATCACCATGTACTAGTGTGTATTGATCTAAACACACTGTATATGAATTAACTAACTTAATGCAATGGCTTCATGAGAGAGGTGCTATAATTATTCCCAGAGGTTAAGTAATGTACCTAAGATTACACAATTAGAAGGAGCCAGGATTTGCATCTTGGCACTAGCAACTTAATAAATTCTCCCTTCCTCCTTTTTTTCTGCCTCTCAGCTTTAGACATGTCCATTGTAAATTCTGGGTTGGTGATGTATATAAGTTACAAAGAAAAGAGAGCTCGTGGGTGGAGCACATTGTGAAGAGCACCTACGGTTGGATGGTGCAGGGAGCTACATTCACTTATATCAGACTCAAACCCCATTATGATGATCACTTTGAATTTAATAAACCTTTAAAAATCAATTTTCAGGGACTCACTAACAAAACTTGTTCAAAGCCAAACAGTTATTTAGAATGAGAGAAGACATCATCTTTCAAAAGCTGATAAATTTCACAAGCACTACAAAATCCAGAAAAAAAGTCTTCATATGAAAATGGTTTTATAATATCATTTTCCATAATGCAAATATAAAGATAATTCATTTTGTTGGCATTTAAATAAATTATAAATAGTTTAGGAAAGTTCTTTTGAACTTCATAATTTGTTCTCGGTAATGTCATTTACATTCAGGGTGGCTGACAGATCTGAGAAAACCACTAGCGAGTTTCACTTATAATTGAGCTGTTACAGATGATATACTCAGTTTGTGGTACTGCCATGGGTTTTTTCCAGTAGATCCAGGAAATCTGATAAATTTATATCACATGTTTCTCATAAAAAAATAACCCCCAATAGTGCATTTATTAATGGTATATCTGGCATTATTGAGTATATTTCCTCAATAAGAAAGAACTTCTGTTCTTATTAAGCCTTAATGTGAACCAAATCTTTTACTTACAATTTTAAATCTCTGATGATTGAAAGAATTTCCCACAGACTGGCTTCTGGTTCAACACAGCTCAAACTGTGTTTCTCCTCGAGTATCTACATACTTCCACTCTGGGTGCCTGCCATAAAACCTGTAAACATTTCTTTATTTCTTAAAAAAAAATATACACACACACACACACACACACACACATATTGATTTCAGAGAAAGGGAGAGGAAGAGAGAGATAGAAACCTCAGTGATGAGAGAGAATCATTGATTGGCTGCCTCCTGCACGCCCTCTACTGGGGATTGAGGCCACAGCTTGCGCATGTTCCCTTTACTGGAATTGAATTTCAGACCCTTCAGTCTGTAGGCTGATGCTCTATCCACTGAGCCAAACTGGCTAGGGTGTGAACATTTCTATATGACCTTTAGCCCTGGTCCTGGTGCCAGGTGAGTTGGTACAGTGTATGGTAGGGATGTTTCTACATTGGGACCACTTACACTATTACTATGCACAGAAGTGACTGTGAGCCACCAAAATGTATCCACTGAACTCGTACTAAATGTGTCCCAACTCATCTCTTCCTTAGCTAAATGTCTAAAATACCTATGGCCACTCCAGAAACACATGGAATATGGAAAAGGCTCATGGAGAATAAGTTAGAACAGTTAAAATACTCTACAAATTTTGCAAAAATGCTTGCTCTTATGAACCATAATTGGTAAGAATCCTCCACTGAGCCTTGTGGTAACCTTACCAGATAATTGGGGAAAGCTCATATCACTGACTGGTAGACAACAGCTTCAGAAAGACTTATTATCTTAAAATGACTTTGATTAGTGTTAGCTAATTATTTACTTCAATAGGTTAAAAAAAAGGAGCAAAAATTTTAACACAGTCTAGTAATTATTGTTGAGGTTATGGTCTCATAATTACAATCATTGAATGTCACTATAGGTGAGACTTTTAAAGACGATTTGTAAAAGCAATAGAGAATTTACATTAAGATAATTGCAATGAATGAAAACAAAACAAACCCATTCTACTGGTATAAGCCTGGGTACTTATGTACATTTTTAGTGCAAAATTGAACAATTTAATTCCTTACACAGTGTAGGATGGAAATGAAGCTGTGTGCTCTGGAAAACTGTGCGCACAATGATATTGCTGTGTGAGTCATTTGTGAATGTTGTTTGTAAACATTTAACACAAATGTTTCAAGGAGTCTGAAAATGGAAGAGATACTATGTTTCTGTATTATTTTATGGGGCACTGTGTTTCTGTATTATTTTATGTAATATAAATCTTAAAATAATATGAATAACTGAAAAACATGGTAAATATTATAAGTAGACCTGATGTAAAAATCTCAGTGGAATACACAATGAGCATGTATTTATCACTCCACATGTGCAGGCCACCTGAGGTGAGGCTGAATTAGTCCAGGCTCTCTGGGCTGAGCTTCAGGGTTTGACCTTTGTTCAGGTTTGCACCCAGGGTTCTCATTTTTCTGATATAAGCAGACTAGCAGATTGCCCAAAGCATGTTCTTCACTAATAATGGAAGAAGCAAAAGCAAAAGAAGACAAGGCCACCTATGCAAGCATATCTCATGATTACATCATATCCACTTATATGCCAATGGCCAAAAACAAGTCACATGGCTGAACCCAAAGTCAAGGGGCAGAAATGTACTTTCCATTCACCTTGAGGTGCCAGCAAGTCTCATGGCCAAGTCCTGCATCAATGAGCAGTGACATATTCTCTTCTCACTGAAATGAAGGGGAGGAGGTAAATATGTATTGAATTAGTTTCCTGTGCCTGCTGTAACAAATGAACATAGTCTTGGTGGCTTTAAACAACAAGAATTTATACCCTCACAGTTATGGAGGCCAGAAGTTCAAAATCAGTACAGCTGATGGAAGCTGCCAGGGCTTTACTCTATCCAGAGGCTCTAAGGAGAATCCATTTCTTGTCTCTTCCAGCTGCTGGTGGTGGCTGGCATTCCTTGGCTTATGGCTATATCACTCTAATCTTCAAGGCCAGCATCTCCAAATCTTTCTGGGCTCCTTCATCACAGGCCTTCTCCTCTGCATGTGTGTCAAATTACCCTTGGTCTCTTTCCTTATAATACACTTTTGAGAGCATTTAAGGTTCACTCAGATAATTCAGATAATCACCCCCATTTCAAAATTCTTAATTTAATTAGAGCTGTAAAATTTTAATGGAATATAGTAATATTTACAGTTTTTAGGTACTTAAACCTGATACCATTGGTGGCCATGATTCTGTGTACTCTAACCACAATTCCTAAAAATGTATGTATGTGTGTTGACCAAAAATTTAAAGACATCTTTTATTGGGAAATAGTGAATTGCTATATATTTAGAATGACTTTTTATTTGGTAATTTAATTGGTTATGCATGACTAGAAATATAGGGATTTAGGGTTAACACTTTCATTTAGTTCCTAAAATCTGCTATTTTAGTCAGCTTGGGCTGCTATAACAAAATACCATAGATTGGGTGCCTTAAGCAATAGAAATTAATTTCTCACAATTCTGGAGGTTGGGAAGTCCAAGATCAAGATGCCAATCAATTTGGTACTTGGTGAGAAAGTGTGCTCTGGTCTCTTTATTTATAAAGGCACTAATCCTAAAAGAGGAATTCCTCACTTATGATCTCATCTAAATCTAATTACCTCCCAAAGGCCCCACTGCTAAATACTATCACATTGGGAATAAGGGTTTTACATGAATTTGGGGCGGAGGGGGGGCATTCAGTCCATTGCACCTGGACAGCCTCACTAACAGACACACCTCAGTTGCATTTAAGTCCCTGCTCTCTTTACCTTTGACATTCCCTTTCTGAAAAGATATAGAAAAAGGACAACAAAAGACTGGTTTCAAAATATTTTCTCAGGGTTACTAGGTATAGACAGAGAGGCAATACAATCTGTATTGTATTGGTGTTTGGGCTGGAATCCTTCTAGGACATCTCTGTCTGGGAGGAGGAGACTGATTGACATACTGGGCATGGAAAACACTCTGGTAGTTTTCTAAGAGGAGAACCTAGAGCTAGAATTCAGGCAACTCTCTTCTGGCCCCAATGTTGTCTACATGAAGAAAGCATGGGGATGTCACCAAAGGAAATAGGCTTTTGTGACTGATTTCATAAAGATTTTAGAATACTGCTTTAGAGGAGAGGAAATTGTGTAGCTTAGAGACCGGTTCATGGCAGCTGAAGGAGTGCTCTCTAGGAGGATGAAACTATACTTCTTTAAATATACAGTAATCTTAAAGATGTAAAGAATAGTGAAATATAATATAGTTGCTTAATTTTATAAATAACTAAAGCCCCAATTGATTAAGCATTGTCAAGTTATACAATTAGCATCAGAGCAGGGACTAGAACCCAGGTCTTTTAAGGCCAGCCTCAGTGGTTTTCCCACTAAAATAACACTGTAGCTGTTCCTTAGTTGAGCTTCTGGGCTTACAAAGATTTGCCTTTCTCTCTAGCCAGCTTGGGATACATGGGCATTGTCCTCCTATGGGCTATGATTGTACAGCATGGCCCTGCCTCTCTGACCCTGAGTGTTGGGAACAGTATCCCTCCTATGAATGTGAAATCTGAAAGAATGACACATGGAGAATGGTAGTTCACAGAGCTAAGTCACCTAGAGACCTTGCTCTAGAAAAAAAATGCAGCACATTACAGTAGTGTAGAGTCTTGACTCTGACACTTACTAGTTCTATGATTTTAAGCAAATTACTTAATTTTTCTTTCCCCAGTTTCCTCATCTTTAAAATGGAGATAGCTTAGTCAGTGTGGCTCAGTGGTTAAGTATTGACTTATGAACCAGGAAGTCATGGTTTGATTCTGGTCTGAGCACATGCCTGGTTTCAGGCTCGATACCCAGTGTGGAGCCTACAGGAAGCAGCTGATCAGTGATTCTCATCATTGATGTTCTCCCTCACCCTCCCTTTCTTTCTGAAATCCTATATAATAAAGAGCTAATATGTAAATGGTCAACATGCCCTCATGCCTTCATAGCTTAGACACTCAACACTGGGAAGAGAAGAATGGGAACCAGCCAGGTACAAATGAGCTTGTAAGAGAGGAATGGGGAACAGCTAGGCTGTGGCCCAGGAGAGGGACAAGCCACCCACCTCACAATCCCAGGTGCCAGTGGCTACACCTGTGATTGTGGCCTGGGAGAAGAACAAGCCACCCACCCCATGGTCCCAGGTGTCAGAAGCTGGGGCTGTGGCCTGGGAGAGGGACAAGCTGCCCGCCCATGGTCTCCTGTGGCTGCGGCTGATCCGAGTGAAGCCGGCCTGGTTTCTGTGGCTGGCCAGATGGAGGGAAGCCCTGGTCCCAGGTGCCTGCAACTGGCTGGAGGAGGGAATCCTGGGTCCCAGGTGCAGGGCAAAGCAGAGGTGGTTAGGGGTAATTAGGACAGTAGGGGAGCAGTTAGGGGCAATCAGGTAGGCAGGCAGATGAGTGGTTAGGAGCCAGTGGTCCTGGATTGTGAGAGGCAGTCAGACATCCCCTGATGGATCCTCGATTGAAGAGGGTGCAAACTGGGCTGAGGGACTGCCCTACCCCATGTGTGAATTTCATACACCAAGCCTCTAGTCAATAATAAAAATATGTCTAAAAAGTGGAGATGGTATGTGCCTCATAACATTGTTTGGAGAACTAAATAAGAAAACAATCTTAACATGCATAGATCAGTGCCAGACATAAATAAATATTTACTATACACCATTTACTTATTTCCTCCTGAGGGCCAGGACATACCCTGGCTCTTTTGTTCTGAGTCCTGGTCATTCAAGTCTCCTGTTGATTCTGGTCATAGCTGGGATGCTTCCAATGAGGATTCTATCCCCTTTTACTTAAATCAAATTCAGCTTCTGTTTCTTGGAACAAAAATAATTTAAAAAATATTCACATTCATGCATAATAGCTACTACATATTAGGGAAATTGCATATAGTGTGATGGCTTTCAGATGTGTGTGCGTGTGTGTGTGTGTGTTTTGGTAGCATAGAATGAGAGCACATGTTTTCTTTGACATAAAAATTAAAAATCAATATGTGAAGGAAGCAGAACTAAAATGTAATGTGTACTGACAGTACTTTACATCTGTGAATGGAAGTTGAGCCAGTTAGTTCTATGTAAAGAGGGGATACACAAATTGATCCAGACCATGATGTGCAGTGAAATGGATCATCATTAATATATTCAAGAGCTGATTATCAATGCTTAAATTACCAAAATATTGAATTATATAACTTTATCTGCCAATAATAGTGAACAAATTATTGTATTCCACCATATTTATTGGCTTAGATAGATCTTAAAATATATAATATACAACTATAAACAAAATCCAGCTCTTACATTTAGGAGAGAAAGATCATTTTGATAGCCTATATTCTATAACATTAAGAGGAATGATTCCTCATATTATCCACTAAATACATTTTTATTTAACCACTTGCTGTCTTTTAACTTTACATAAATTAGATATATGACAGCAGGTTCAATTAACTCTAAAAATAGCAATTTCTAAAAGCAACTTCAGGACATTTCTGTGTGATTCCATAAGGTGTATTTATACCATTCAATGAATATAATAATGATGCTGGTAAAAATAGCATTTGCATTGAATTTAGAGTGGAAAATAAAATCAGTGGTGAATTAATAAGTACTAAATCTCTAAATGAATTACTAAGTCCATTAAAAGTTTTAATGCTGCATTTGAAGCTCATAACTCCAGGTGATTCCCTGTCTAACTTACAATGGCAAGTGTTTATTTTGAGAAATGCTCAGTCATCTGTTTTACAAGCTGATTCTCTTTACACCTGAAACTTTCCACAAGAAAGGTGTTGGCATAAAAATTGACTTCATTTTTAGGAAGGGTTGGGAATTTACCGGCAAAGAATTTTGACTATTTGTACTAGAGGAAACCTTAGAGGATAGAATTTCTAGTCCTTCATTTTAAGATTGTAAATTGAGGTCCAGAGTGGTGAGGTACCTGTGTGTAAGAGCACACAGGAGTTTGGCAGAGTCAGGGTCATGCCCAGTCCCAGTCTAAGACTCTAACACACCCACATTTACACTCATTTTACACAGGAAGAGGTTAAACCTGAAATAGGTTAAGTGACTTACTAAGAAGGTCAAATGTCTAGTTAATAGCTGATGGTGACCAGCAGGCCTCTTGATGCTTGTCTGCTGGCTAAGGGGAGAGAGGAACTATATACCAAAAGGCTGCAGGACCTAGTTAACATGTACCAGCAGGAGCTGGGAGAGGGTGCACGGAACTGAATCCTGAGGGATGGGTGGAATGTGATTTTACCAATATGCAATTCTATGATACATTATTTAACATACTGGCAAGGATTCCAGGCAATGGTACTAATATGTAGCTCAACTCTCTGAAGCTTTGCAAAAGTAAAGTTCCATCTGCTAAGTGAAGTAGATGATATTGAAATGAATTCTAGGGACAAACTAGGCAGGTTTAAGGAATAAAGAGGGTCCATGGGGGAGGAATGCATATATGAAGAACAAGGAATCTCTGGCCTGAACAATTAAAGAAATTATAAGGTAGATCAAAAGAAGCCTTGACTTGAGCAGCTTTGGTACGCTGAAATGCTTTTCTTATACAAAGGATAGAAAAAGGCCATAGGAAAGTAGGGAAGAAGACATACATTTACAGAGGATAAAGGAAAGTTACAGGATAATAGAAGAAAACATTTTCAGAGAATAGAGGAATGTTTTAAAAGAAGGAGAAAGAGGAAGCACCATGTGGGCTTTGACCTTTGAAACTGATGCTATGTACAAAATAACCAAAGAGGAGAGCTTGGGGACCCTAAATTAATGAAAGGTCCAATTAGAAATGGTCAGGTTCAAACAAAGAACTGCAGCATATATAAACCGGAGACAAAGTGGCATGAGGGAGGATTTAAAATTTTTTTTTTCTGAGAGAGAGAGAGAGAGAGAGAGAGAGAGAGAGAGAGAGAGAGAGAGAAATAAAGAAAAAGCAGGTTTTTCCCATTTGTGGGCCCCTCCTCAGGGGGCTTCCCTTTGGGGATGCCTCTGCCCAGATGGAGTTTGTATATGCTTCTGAAAAACATTTTTATTAAAGAAATGTTACTCCATGAATTTATTCTTCACCTCTTTTGGACAACTTGTAACCCACAAGAAGATGTCTGTACCCTGAACCCCACGTTTCAATATGATGATGGAAGAAGAAATAAAAAGGGTTAGAAAAGTGGACATGTTATAGTGGATATTCTATATAAGACTGGAAAACTCATAAGCTGACTAGGTTCCATAGGAGATCCCAGAGGGGCAGCAGCATTGATAAGAATCCCCGTGGGCATTGGCTCCTGTAGGTCAGGAATGATGGTAGAAAATGCTTTTGTAGAACAAGGCTTGGTCAGAGGCTTGGAAGGAGAAAAGTAGAAAGATCAGGGACCAGGAGTTCTCGATGGATATGTGAGAATGAGCTTGAATTTTGATTGCATGTAAATGATCATAAGAGTATCTACCATAGAAGAGGCACAAAACAATCAAAGTGACTCAACCAGATAACATCAGCTCATCTTTCTCATGGATCATATTGGTGCTGGTAAAATGGGTGAATAATAGAGTAACCACAGTGTCAGGATCAAAGTGATTCATGAGATCCAACAGCATGGGCTCCCAATCACCAATGCTAATCTAACTACTTCCACTGCCAAATGTCCAAGAGACTAGCAACACTGCTGAGCCCTTAACATGGCCCTAACTATTAAGGTGACCAACCAGTCTCTTTGTGACAAGTTGACTACACTGGACACTTTCACCTGAATAAGGCAACAAATCATCTTGTCTGAAGTTGACACATACTCCAGTTATGAGTTTGTCTTTCCTGCTTTCAGGCTTGCAGCAAGCATCAATACTTGATCATTTTTGGAATGTTTAATCTACTGACATGTGATCTTATATAGCATCGCCTTGGACAAAGGGACCCACTTTACAGCAAAAGGATATGTGGCAGTGGGCTCATGGCCATTGGTCTTATGATTTACTGTATAACCCAGAAGATACAAAAATAATATAGTAGTGGAATGGTCTATTATAGAAATCACTTAGATGTCAGCTTAAAGATGATGTACTACAAAGATAGGACAGAACCCTCCATTTAAGGCACGTGCCTTAACTCAATGGTATTCTTTGCTCTTCCTTAATAGGTAGAACACATGGGTTTGTAGAGCTAGCAATAGGAGTGGCCCCTGACCATCTTTTTCAATAACTTACTTGGTGAATTGTTACTTTCCTTCCCTACAATTCTGGGTTCTGTGGGAATAGTCTAAAGGTCCTTGTTCCCACAGGAAGAATGCATCTGCAACAGGACACAGTAAATGCCCCATTGAATGAGGGCTGTCACCTGGTCACACTTTGTGTTTCTTTTTTTTTAAGTATATTTTATTTTTTTAAATATATTTTATTGATTTTTCACAGAGAGGAAGGGAAAGGGATAGAAAGCCAGAAACATTGATGAGAGAGAGACATCAATCATCCGCCTCCTGCAGGCCCCCTACTGAGGATGTGCCCGCAACCAATGTACATGCCCTTGACCGGAATCGAACCTGGGACCTTTCAGTCCCTAGCCTGATGCTCTATCCACTGAGCCAAACTGGTTTCGGCCACTTTGTGTTTCTTGTTTCAAGATCAACAGGCAAGGAAAGGCGTTACATATTACTATGAGTAGTTGACCATTATTAGGAAGATGTACTAGTAAGACTACTGCTTCATAAAGACTCCTATATGATTACTGGGCAACTTACCTAGTTTTAATGGAAAATAGGAAAGTGCAAAAGCCCCTGCCTGAAACTGTTGTAGTATCAGGAGCTCAGAGCCCTCAGAGATGTGCCATTTAGACCAGCAGATGTTCTAGACAAGAGTGATGGTACAACTAGACAATCAATGGGTCCAGGCTGCCTGGCACTACTTGAACCTGTTTTTTTTTTAAAAAAAATATTTTTATTGATTTCAAAGAGGAAATGAAAGGGGAGAGAGAATAGAAACATCAATGATAAGCTGTAATCATTGATTGGCTGCCTCATGCATGCCCCCTACTGGGGATCAAGCCAGCAGCCCTGGCATGTGCCCTTGACTAGAATTGAATCCAGAACCTTCAGTCTGCAGGCTGATGCTCTGTCCACTGAGCCAAACCAGCTAGGGTGAGGTAATTAAACAGACAGGATGAATCATATATGAGGGTTTATTCCAATAATGCCAGGATTATGGGAGAGCAGCAGATCATTCAGGAAAATCTGCTCTGCACCCCACCATAAGCCAGCTGCTTATATGTATAGGATAGAAGGACAAAGATTACAAAAGGTAAGTAAGCAAAAAGGATAAGAATGGGTATGCAAAATGGGCAATTTACAGGCAATGTGGGCTGTGGGTATGCCAAGTCCTGGGGGTATACAAAGGGCTGGGGTCTCTGGGTTCTGCAACAAAGTTGTTAATCTTTTCATAATCAGGCAGCTCCTTGACGTGGAGGATGGCCCGAATTTCCAGGTGAGCTCTCAGGTCCTGGATGCAACTCCCAGCCAGTTGGAATTTGCTTTCTTTAATCAGAACAAAACAATCATGCTTAATAGAATATGATTAATATTTCCTATAATTAAAGCTAATTCCCAACATTCAATATTTGCTTCTAACAGTGGGAACTTAGAATAAATGTGGTAAAAGAGGAAAAGGGTGATTATCAGCTTCAGCCTTGAGATCAACTGTAGCAGCAAGAATTATTCTTTGTACAAGTCTTTATCTTGTTTCTCATGGAAACAAGGTTAACCAGAATCATGGGAAAGCTGTTTCTTTGATGGGGCGGACTTACTATAAAAAACAAGTGCCTAATGTATATTGCTTTGCTGCAACCAGATACCTCTTCCAAACTGATGCAACCATTTGTAGCTCCTGGGAATATTAGTTGCTAATGGCTCACACCTCTTTCCCTCAATGGATATTGCTCTCAGCCACAGAGAACTGCCTCACCCAAGGCATACACCCACTCCGAGAGGACAACCTAAGGCCAATAACTGCCTAATAAATGAATGGAATAAAATTCCTGGTCTCTTGTCTCAATATGGGGCAAATCTTACTAGTACAGGACATTCTAGCCCCTTCAGATTACCTGGAGTCTCCTTGCAATCAATTTATGTGTCTGCTTGCCCCAATAAACCTTTAGTAGGCAACCTCCCATCTTAGAGTCTGTGTCCAAGAATCTCAATTTAAGACACAAAGAAGTGAAAGCATACACTCAAACCAGTTCTTTGGTGCTTGTACCAGTATATGTAGGCAAGGCTTTAATGTTAATTGGATGGAATGCATCTGTCCTCCTGGACCATTTTAACCATTTTGCTCTGAGCTCTTTGCATCTGGAGCACAGGCCTCTGTTGGGGGTTTAAATTTGTGATCAATCATTATTATATGCCTAAGGGAGGTAGAGTTGGGGGGATGTGGAGAGAACTTAGACTGTGCCTTCTAGTATAGGGAAGCACAATTTGTAACATGTGGGGCATGGTATAAAGAACTCAGAATAAAAGAGAAGGAGAAAGAAGAGGGGTAGCTCTGTCAAATGTATTTTTAAAAATGATAAATAGACTGCTTCTATTTTAGGTCTTTAACAAGAGTATCACTCTGTTATGAAGGTAGCTGAACTGTCTTTGCTGAAATACAACTGGGGGCAAAGAGGCTTTCTGAATCTGAGAAATCATATTCCTTTCCTTCTGAGCTATAAGGTGTGGCTGCTCCACTTTCTGCCAGTTCTAATGGGAGCGTAACCTTTTTCATCTCATTCACCAGACTCTCCTGACTGCGGTCAAGTTGGATAAACAAAGACCTCTGGGAATGGGAAGTATGGGAAGCTCAGGGCAACCTTATTAAGTTCACTTCTGAGCTCTTGGTAGGGGAATGGAACTAGTGTGTGTGGAGGGGCCTTCGATTGGCTCCACTTCTTGGCAAGCTATTGGTGGCCAGATGCCATGGCCTATAATTGTTGCTGGGTACTCTTATGTGCTTCCTTCTAGCTCTCCTGGGTGATACTTTGCCCCTAAAGCCATTGGGACCGGTCTACCTTGTGCAAAAACAGGTTCTTTGCTCAGGTTTGTAGATGAATTGCTGGGCAGAAAAATGTGATCAGCAGGCTCTGCCAGCAGCAGCTTGTGGTTAGGGGTGGAGTGGAAGGGAGGCTTGTTAGATAGGCAGGGGCTGTCATTTTTAGACCATTACTAATAAGAAATCTGGATTTTCTCAGCTGTAAAAACTCTTTCCACTTTTCCTTTTCCCTCCCCACAAGGTAATTGCAAAAACCTAGAGCTCTGGAGTTATTTGATGCCCTCTTTTGATGGCCTAAAATGAATTAGAAGCTGGAAGATGTTGGACTTGGGAACCACATTATATATATTGTGTACTACATCTTGAGTTAAATGTTATATGAGAGCAAATGATTTAAGGGAGTTTGAGTACACAAAAGAGGTTGGCAATCATTTGGAACCCAACATTTGGCCCAAATTAGCAATTTTTAAATATTCATATTCATGTTTATATTTTAATACAAAGATTTCTTATTTCAAACCAATTGCTGCTGATATATAGCAGAATATCAATGTGTTACAGGAATGGGGTGAAGGGAGGTCCAGGGTAAAAGAGAACTTTGAACTTGAAATTAGAAGACCTTAGTTCTCAACTCTTTCATTTACTTCCCAGGCGACCTTGGGTAACTTATTTAACTTCTTTTTCCCTTAGTTTTCTCATCAATAATTCAGAATAATAAGTTTTACCTCATAGGGATATGGGAAGAATTGAGAGAGAGAATAAAAGTTAAAGTGTTTTGAAAACCATAAATTCTACACAAATGTTTATTATTAATGGGAATGGGAGGTGAATCCAGAGCTTACTAGGATTCAGGTGGCTTTCAAAAAGGGTCAGATATGAATCACAAACAAGAATATGTATAGTTCTAAGGAACATTGCTGTTATTGAATCCAATTCCTACCACTGAGTATTTTTCCATGAGTCCTATATCCCAAGAAAATGACATTCTCTCCCCTCCCCCCCCCACATTCTATAATTTTTCTGTAGTTATTCCTAGCTTTAAATAAAATATACTTTGATTCCATGGTCTAATTCCCTTGGAAATTATTACTGTAGCTTCTTGGTTTATCTTAAGACTTTTTCAGCTTCTGAGTCTTCAAGCTATGCCAATAAAAAAAAAAATCACACAGTAAGTGGTGGGGGTGGGGAATGAACCCAGATCTGTGATTCTCCAAAGCATTAAGCAGTCCAGGCACCATGCCACTCCTCCTGAACCAGAAGGTAAAACGGGCAAGCATGTGATTCTTTACAACCTCATTCTACGGTGATTGCAAGGATAGCAGATGATGGTTACATAAATTGGTCTCACACAATTTAAGGATTCTCACATAACCCCACAAATGGTTCATAATTTGATATATTTTCATAGAAGACTATACTGTTTCTACCACTTTAAGACAAGCATTTCTGCATGAGAAATATTGTTTCTCTCCATGCCTTGTGGCTGAGGGGAAGTCAATCAACATATCCTAAATTCTATTTTAAAGTAGTGATTAGATTCGACCCCATACAGAACAAAAGGAAGTGAATTTAGAATTAGAATTGATGGGTACCATATGGCCTGAAAGAAAAAAAAAGTAATTTTCAGCAGGAGAAAAGTTAAACTTGGGTCTCATTCCAAGTGTACAAACCAAAATTTTACTCTTGACCACTGCTCTCATGTAGATTTCTCTCTTCCTCCTACCCTGTAATTAATTAGGGTTTGGACTAAGAGAACAAGGAGGGAAATATCCAGAGAGTAGAATGGATGAAAAGTTCAGTGGAGGCCTCGTTGAGGTTTGAGTGAAAATTTGGCTCCATGTTTCTCTACATCATTTGTGTTTTGTTTCAGACTTCATGGTTCTGTGTTAAAAATATGTATGTGTGTGGTGTTAATGTGTTTAACAGCATGATTGATTTAACAGACACTCAGTGAGACCGATCAGAGGACCACGCTCTCAATAGCGCAAGGTCACACTTGAGGAGTTCTTTTTATTTCTAGCAGTGTGAGTAAGACAACAAGTTCTGAGGCCCTGTTCCTGCCCCAGCCCTGGCTTTGCTGATGAGCTGTGCCTGATGCCTGGTGATGGCGCCATTACTTACAAGAGAGGTGGCTAGGGAAACAGCAGTGCCATTACACGTATCACTCTAAACTGAAGTATTGGAAATATAAATAAAAGACTGTCATGGCTTTCTGGGTTTTGGAAGAAAAAAGCTTTTCAACAGCAATGTTATTCAATTCAACTCCTGCTTTCTTTGCCAGCAGCTCCTTGAGGAGACTGAAACTTGAAAAGGGGAGGGGTGGAAGTGGGCAGACAATGAAATCTCATTAGTCAGCAACTCGAATCATCTGGGGTCAATATGTGGGGTCCCCGTACCACATCTCCATTGCAATAGAAAGACTTGAGTCCCCCAAACACATACCAAACCCTCAGCTATATTTAGAAGTAGAATCAATATTCAAAGCACAGAAAAGACTCTTCTATTCTAAGTTAGTGGGAAGGTGTTGGGGGCAAGTTCCTCAGCCAGGGTCTTGACCCCTTTGGGTGCAGAAAACTGGAAGAACATAGGAGTGACTGTAGGTAGGACATACTTTATTACGAACAAAGCAGCCAGAAACTGGCTGGTCAATGGCACCTTCTATACATGCTCAAACAAAAGCAGCCTCTGGCCAATGAGTGCCCATTAGTGATGCTCATGCTACATTAACATAAACAGGTTATATAAGGGTGTGCTTGCGCAGTAAGTAGATGCTACTGCTGAGTCATTTCGCTGACGCATGCTAGGGCAAAGGGGCCTTTATCATAGTGATACTACTGTGTCCTTGCCTGCACTATGCATATGGCGAGTGGGCCTTGAACCTCTGGTGTACTCTGGTCAGGACCACCACAAAAGGTAATATTCCTTTGGTTCACAGCTATAGCTTCCCATTTTGGAAGTGAGATGATCAGAATCATTCAGCTAAATCTCCTGAAATCTAAAATATATTTCATGAGTCAGAGGCTAGGTGGATCAATCCTTGATCCTGTAGTGCACTGAACCAGCACTTGGCTTCCTCTCCATCTATGCCTGGAGTGTCTGGGCAGTGTGATGGGGAACTGGGCTGGGAGAGGATTTAGCATCTGATTAGGTGTTGCAGAAAGAGCTGATGCTCCCAATGGCATGATTCAGTCTCTGGATCACCAGCTGATGGGGAACTTACATCATCATCATCTGTGCTATTAGCAGAGCTCACTAGTAAATCTTGGGATGCAAAAGCTTGAGAGGACTGTGAAGATTAGATCATTTTTGTCAGGAACGCAGTCCCGGGGAGAAGAGTGACAGGTCTAAGACCACAGAGTCCTTGGTACATAATCAGGGTCTGGCATCTGCCTCAGTTTCTTGGCCTGCTCCATGGCACCACTCCTTTTTGTCTCCTGTAGGCTTATCTCGGAGTGCTGACTGGGTCCGCTCCCCAGGACATGGGGAGTCCTGGTTGTGCCCCAGCAGGGACTGATGGAGTACAGGGGGTCCTCAGGCAGCAGCTGCCTTTGAAGGACCTCCCTTTTAGTAGTGGACAAACTTGTTTAGCACCTTCCAGGAGGTAAAAGAGAATGGAGCCAATTACTTGTCCAGAATACTGGAACCTTCTTTTTCACACTCAATTCTCTGGTCCCCCATGGTGTATGAGTTGCTTGTTAAATTAATGTTTGCCTGTCTGGAGTGCCAGAGGAATAGACATTATAGGCCAATTAGAGATAAAAATCAAACCGACCAGAGTTGTCCTTTTAAAAATTAAAAGTCCTTTTTATATGCTGTGGAGGTGTCAGCATTATCATAAAGACTAATTAGGACATTTTACAACATCCTGGTAACTAAGGAAACAATATTGTTGGAAACGTTAAAGATTATTAAGCATCTTTAGCACTTCAGGTCAGATATTTAAGACACTTTCTGTGCTCACCTGCTGTTGCTGCAGGAAGCGTTTTATTGTCTCATAAGAAGAAATGTGCATTTTGAAGGCATACATGCCTGGCTGTAAAGGACGGTCCTTCACTTTGCAGAGCCCTAAAACAGGGTCTCCAGGAAGATCTGGCTGTGACTCAAGATGAGATTTGTCACATCGTGTTCATCAGCCGGCACGGAAGGCAGTTTTCATCTTGGCCACCTGCAAAAAAGAAATCTTGAAGGCAGACATTACTAGAAGGGTTTGTTCTCACATTAACAGCAGGAACAAGGAAGCCAGACAGTTCACGTTCCTATTAAAAAAGCTTTCCACCTACGGGCAGATGTTCCTCTGACATTCTAGCTTACAGGTTAGAAAGCACTGAAGGAAACAAGCTGAGGGTCCATGAAGCATTGCGGGGTGGGGGAGGAGAGATCTTGTTTTTGATTTGCCAGTTCCTCATAGAAATCACTGTGAATTGGAATACATTCTTTGGAACTTGATTGAACACAAAAGGCTTGTCGCAGTTGCAAGTTCGGATGCTTAAATTGCATGCCTTTGTCATTTAAAGAATCGCATATTGTCTTGAAAGTCACGTGTCCCTTAACAGATAGGGAAATTGTATCAAGTTCAGACAAAGCAGAAGGGTAAATTTAAGTGTCATGAAAGTATGCAAAGCTCTGAAGATCTATGCTCAGCAATAACCAAAAAGGTAAGGTAAGGAAATCTTAAAGAGTTCAAAGGCTGTGTGTTTAAAGTGTTATTTATCTGTAAGAGTGTTAGGAAGGCCTTCACATTTTCCGTAACTTTAATTGAGATTAAAGCTACATAATTAGGCTTCACTTAGTTATCAGTGAGAATAGTAGCTATTTACTTTATAGGCTTACTGATGTAACAAGTGTAAAGAAAACCCGGGGCAGAATTAAAACTTAATTCTCAGGTTTGTTACTCTACCAATTTTGCCACATAAATTATTTACTTTAATCGGGATTCTTAGAGTAAAATTTCAGAATATGGCTTCGGCCGACTGCTCTGCCAAACGTTTTCTCTTTCAAAAGATTATTTTCTCACTGTAAATGTAATGCTATTTTGGAGAATGGAATCTGACAAAAATCACCAATGTGTACTACCCACACAAACATGGTTAATGTCTTCTTGTATTTCTTTTCACCTTTCCCCCCTTATGAATTGGTGTATTTAAGATTTATGGAATTGTAACCACCGTATTTACACAATTTTATATCCTGCCCTTTTCACCTAATGTATCGTAACCTCTATCCATGTTATTTTATGGTATTTGTAAACATAATGTTTAATGGCCTCATAATCTGTTATTAAGTGAATATGTTATAGTTTGTTTAACCAGTTCCGTCTTTTAGACCTAAAGGTTGTTTGCAGTTTTTTGGAGAGGTTAATTACACAGCTAGCAAGAGGAGAAATTTGGTTTGAAACTCTTATCAAATTTGTGTTTCTCTGCCATTCCAGATTATACATATGCAGTATATGAAAGTGTTTTATATGCTCTAGCCAGCCGGGTCTCATTTCATATTTGAAAACCCTTGGCTAATTTGATAGATCAGAATAATATTTTGCATTAACCTTATATAACCTTACTATACAGACTCTTTTTTTTCCCATAATTTGCTAACTAGTTGTACTTCCTTAATTGTGCAAATACATTTCTTAGTTTATCTCTTAATTCAGTTATTTTATCTTACTATGTACAGAAGCTTAGAATTTTTAGGCAGTGAAATCTGTGTTGCTTCTCTTTCTGGCTTTTTCTAAGCATTTAAGCTTTGAAATTTCTCTTTGCTCCAGAGGATTGACAAATATTCAATTCAGTTGCCTTTCAGTTTCTTAGTATGGGTTATTCCTTTATATTTTACTCTTTAGTACATATGATATTATTTTGGTGTATGGTGTGAGACATGGATACACATTTTTCTTGTTTCCAAATTGTGAACCTATTTGGTTGACTGAATTCCTCTCTTTTCATTTTTTATTTGTGAGGTCTTCTTTATCACGTCAAAATTTTTTATTACAGATTTTAGGTAATTTTCACAGGAAATACATCAAAAACCATTGCGCCGTTCTCCTCTGTGTATTTACTTTTGCCTTGTGGCAGTTTATTTTGAGCAGACAGTTATGTGACTTGCTCTGGAGTCAAAGAAGCGGGGTAAATGTACACAATAGTCTGTGTTAGGTGGAGAGCATTGCAAAGGTCCAGAAAGAGCTATAGCACCTGTAAGAATTAGGGGTGCTTATCAGGAAAAAGTATGGAACTTAAAAAATGGATACTACCTTGGGCTCTACCACCAGGCATTTTTGCTTTGTAGGTCTGCAGTGGGAGCTGAGCACCTGTTTTTTAAAAGCTGCATAGGTGATTCTGATGTGCACTCCCAGTGGAGAACCGTGGCCTGGACCAGGGGGTCAGCAAATTAAAGGCTACACACCACATCCAGCGGACCACCAATTTTTGCATGGATTATGAGCTAAGAACAGTTTTTACATTTTAAATGGTTCAAAAATATTTTTAATCATGTTTTGTGGCATGAGAAAATAATATGAAATTCAAATTACAGTATTTAAGGGTAAAGTTTTATTGGAATCCACCCGCGCTCATGCGTTTATGTATTGTCTATGGTTGTTTTCTTGCTGTAGTGGCAGAGTTGAGTAGTTGTGACAGACACTGTGTGTCCTGTGAAGCCAAAAATATTTATCATCTGGCAGGTTACAGGGAAAGTTTGTGACCCCTGACCTAGAGTACTGAAATGAGAATTAGAGATACTTGGTGCTAGGATATTACAAAAATGCTGTCCCAGAATGTTTGATTGTTGTTCATCTCAGAAGCAAAATTACTATAGTTCTATCAAGGTTCTTAGGGGAAGAAACAGTGCAAAAGAGATTATAAGTTCTTGCAGATCTCCCATTTCTTGCAATAAATCTGACCTCCTGAAATCCTGTTGCAACAAGGCCAAAATGCTGCCAGAAGTAGAAATAAACCACTCTTTAAATGTATGTTTGAGCTGGAAGGAAAGGAAAGGTAACTTTCAGAGGCATCAAACAAAGTAGAAAAACAAACCCAGAAAGCTAAGAGTGTGCTGAAACTGACAGGTGCCCACAGGAATCTTCTGATCTCTGGTGACTACTTGGGGAAAGTGGCTAAAGGATGGAATTGAATGGTTTATACCTCCAGAGAGGATATAGATTTGCTGCTCCCTCCCTGAATGAACACTGGGACTCCTAGAGTACAAGAAACTTACCTAGGAAAGAAAAGGCACACAAAAGGAAAAAGAAACTTGATGTCTCAGTCTTTGTTTCAGGGTCAGAATAAAGTTCTCTCTGAGAATTCATAACACAAATCGAGCTCTCATGTGGATTTGGGGCCTGGACTTACACAATGTACAAGGTGTGATGACGCTGAGAATTTAGTTTCAAGTTGGCGGTGACCCCTGGTACCTGGCAACAGCAAACCATATCCTCTCTGGAGGAATAAACCATTCAACACATGCTTCATATAATAGCCACATATAAAGTTCCAATGGACATGCATTCACACCGTTATTGATATACAAGTAATAAAACATACGAGGAGCTAAAATACCATGAGTGAGAATCAGAACAAACAATAAACAGCAGAAGCACTCCCACAAAGACTTCAGATAAAGGAACTACTGGAAACAGAATCTAAGGTAGCCAGGTTTTATCTGTTTAAAGAAATAGAAGAGTAAATCAGAAGAATGAGTAACAAACAAGGGACCGTTCAAATGACAAACAAATTGGGACAAGGATAGAAATTCTAAATAAAAAAAGTAATAAAAATAATATATAATGTCAATTAAATCCATTGTCTGACCTCACAAGAGTACAATTGACCACCCTAGATGGATGGTGTGAGTAGAGAGATGTTTTGGAATGAACTATAGGGAGCTCTGAAAGATAGGATGAAGAGTTTGGAACATTCTGTGTGCCGTGAGGAATCATTGATATATTTCGAGAAGGAATGGTCATTGGGGAATTCAGAGTCCAATAATATTTAACTCCAAATCTATCATCTTTCACATCACACAGCTTTGTACCTTTTGAAAAGACTCAGGAGCCTTAAATATCACAACTAAGTTTTAGGGTGAAAATAAAGGGCAATGTGGGACAAATGGCAAGTACAGTTTTATCACCAAAATGACAAAGAAATAGGTTAATGTATGTATTATTAGTGCAAGCATGGCCACTGAGAGGCAGGAAAAGCAAGAGACACTATGAATGGGCTAAGATAGTAGAGAAGTTTTGTAGGCAAACAGGAATTGTGGTAGTGAATAGGAAGGTAAGTTAATAATAGATGAAGGTGAAGGTGGGAGGGAAAATAGGAGTGAACACATAGAAAGGTAAGTGATGGCTGATTTGATCTCAAGACACTTAATATCAGCACCAGGGAGTTACCAATAAACCAGATCCCAGCACATATGTGGCTGGGAGGGGGAATTTTCTCTCATTCATTCTCTTCCTTCTAACTATCAAATCATTGATTTTATGATCATTTCTAAATTCATTTGTTAGTATCATTTCTCTAGCATTTTGTCATTTAAAGTCTCTCATGAACTGTTTTTATACCTTAATTGCTCTAATTGTTGTTGTTACTATTTTGATACTGCAGCTATCCTGCCCCAACACCCTGCCTCCACCTTCTGAGGCCTAAGTTTTTTGAAAATTTGCATAGCCTGCTTCAAAGAGATTCTCTGATTCTGCTTACCTTATAGGTTTGGTGCCTGATCTTCATAAGGTTAATTTCATTGTGAGGCATGCAATTAATGCAATTTCTATGTTAATGAGCACACAGGTTATTATTTAATAATTATATTAACAATGAAACAGTTATAGGTTAATTGTTAGAATTTTACTTAAAATAATAAGTTGAAGGTTCAATTTATATAGTTCAATTAAAAAGAAATTTAAACAGAATTGTGAGCAAATGTCTGGTATGTAGGAACAAAGAATGTGTTTATATATGTAAAAGTTAACAGCTATCAACCTCATGAATAAATATGGTGTATTAAAGAATTTAACACAAAGAGACCTTGAACAGAGTAATCTGAGGCATCTTTTAAAAAAAGCAAGACTGCAAGAAAAACACCTCAGTTTGAAGGGATATCAATGGGTAAGATATTGGGACATTATAATTGAGTCAGATGTCAAGTTCAAGAAAGTGTAAACATAGAACAAAAGCAATAACCAATCAGGTGACTTGCTTTCTTGCTCACTAAATAGCCATTGACTTTCGGCAATTCATTTTAGCCTTTTAGTATTTCGATTTCCTCAGGCTTTAAAATTCTATGGAAATGAAGATTTATAGGGTATTGACTACACACATTGAAGCAACTAAGGCAACCTTCACTAAGGTTGGCCTCTCCAACTGTCAGTGAATGTGTGTGTGTGTGTGTGTGTGTGTGTGTGTGTGTGTATGTGTATTTGCACCTAGACACACGCAAACATGAAACTGTCAATTCATTGCAAGAAGCATTTGTTGTCGAGGAGGAAAAAATGGCGGCAGAATAGACAGACATGTTCCGAGCCTTGTCCCAGAACAGATAGAACAGCTGAGGGTCACACAGGGAGTGTTTGTGGGTGAGTTGAGGAACAGCCTCCACTGCTGCTGAGTTCCCTCCTGGAGCGACCCACTTGGATGCAGAGACCACGCCATCTTGAAGGGGAAAGTGGATGTTATTGGAAGTCTGACAATTTAGAACAGCTGCGAACCCCAGAGCACCAGTCCCCACTTAGCGCAAAAACACGGATTCAGAGGAGCTCTACACTCCACCTGGAAAGGTCGGATTTCACCTGGGATAAGGTGAGGTCTCTGCTCCCGGCAGGCAAGAGAAATGTGCACACTGCGGGAGCTGGAGGACCAGGGGAAGTCTGCGCCTAGAAAAATTCGTGGCTGTTGGGGCTGGTGAATATAAAAGGGGGTCCTCAGAGCTGTTAACAGAATGCAACTCTAAAAAGCAACCCATTTTGATCTGATGCAAAAGGACAGCCTAAAAATTTTAAACGTGTGCCAGCTGCTTAGACCCAAGGGAGAAAAAAAGACTGCATAGACTTGCGCACAGCCCTAGAGTTTGCACACTTAACGCTGGCTCTTTGTGTGTGTGTGTTTCTTTTTACTTTAAATCCTTGCTTCTGAGTACTAAGCCCAATACATACATAGGATCACCCAATTGGGGACACCCTAAGAGACTACAGGGGAAAGTTGTTTTTCTGAAACCTAGGGATCAGAGTGGGGAATAACCATCAGAGAACCAGCTCTGGGGCAAACCACTTCCACAACCGGTATTGAATGCCACAGGGAAAGCAGGATCTAAGCACTGGCTAGAGAGGACCTATAGACCCAGAGGCCAATCCAGAAACACTGCCACCCAGGAGTTGAATCACAAATTGACTGTTGTGTAAACACAAATAAAGGAATACAAGAAATTAATACACACTGCCTGCTTAAAAATCAGAACTGGCTTACAACACTGAGGAACAGTGGAACACAGGGAACTGTAATACTGTCCTGACTAGGAAATAGGCATACCAAACAGAATAGTAAGGAAGTGAATGACGTTCACTACTGCACATTTTATTTTTATTTTTTTCATCTTTTGCTTAAGAAACTAATTTTTTTCTTTTTCCTCACTTGATTTTACCTTTTTGATTATTACCTTTTTATTTTCAATCAGTATTATTACTACTACTATTTTACCTTTTTTTTTTAAAGAAACTATCATTTTATTTTCTCTTTATTTTACTTTGGGATTAGTGTTCTACATTTTATTTTCATCTTCCCTTTAGTATCATTTTACTCTATTTCAACTTTACCTTTATTCATCACTCTCTTCCTAACTTTTCCCCTTTTGTTGCCCTGTTTTTCTTACCCTTTTTCCTGCTTTAGATTTTTCCTATTCTTTCTTTATACCCCCTATTAAAATTTCACTCTACTTATATATCTAATTTCCAATCTCCTGCTCCAAGTCCATACACACCTCTCTCTTCTCTATCTTCACTATAGAAAAAAATTGTTTTTCTCTTTGTCCTTTTGTTGCTGTTTGCTTGATTGTTAATTATATCAATGTTTTATGCTTGTTTGTGAGATTGTGGTTGCTTATTCTCTTTTAGTTTATTTTGTTTTTTGTTTTTTGCTTCTGTTTTCGTTGCCTCACTTGATATTAGTTGTTTGTAGTTTGTATTTATTTCCAGATACTTTTTGCTAGCATTAGTTGGGATTAGTGGCTGTTCTATTGGAGTTTTATCCCCACATATACATAGTTCCCCTCTTCTTTTGTATTCTCTTTTTTTTTCTCTTTTACTTTTATTTTTCTTTTCCCAATTTTATTTTTGCACTCCTTTCTTTTTTTTCCCTCTTCTTCTATCTCTCTTATCCTTTAATTTACCTTTCTCTGGTGGTCACCTTTATTTGGGGTTATTAATATTGTGAATCCATTTCTGTTCAGTGCCTTGTGCATTGTACCCTGGTTGTATTGTATTTTGTGCCTTTAAGTCAATGAAGGAGAGAGAGAAGTACATAACCAAACACCTGGAGAAGAGAGACCATGGAGAGACAAAGAAACGACCTGCATATGAAAGAAAAGCAGCCATCACCAGAAAAGGAAGTAAACAAAATGGAGGCAAGAAACCTGCCAGAGAAAGAATTCAGAGAAATGGTCATAACTAGCTGAAAAGAATGAAAGACAAATTCGACAATATGTGTAAGAACCAAGAGGAAATGAAGAAGAACCAAGAAGAAATGAAAAATGACATTGCTGCTGTAAAGAACTCAATAGAAAGCATCAACAGTAGACTAGAAGAAATGGAAGACCGCATCAGTGAGCTACAAGACAAGGTAGGAAAAAATACCTAAGTAGAGCAGCTTGTAGAAAAAAAAAATTAAAAACAGGAAGAGAGCCTAATAAAGGTTCCAGAAGGAGAAGAAACAGAGCAAGGAATAGAAAACCTGTTTGAAGAAATAATGGCAGAAAACTTCCCTGATAAAGGGAAGCAAAAACCCACACAAATCCAAGAGGCTCTCAGAGTCCCAAGCAAAATGAATTCCAAAAGACTGACACTAAGGCACATTATAATTAAATAGGCAAAAGACCAACAACAAAGTAAGAATCTTAAAAGTGGCCAGAGAGAGACACAAAGTTACATACAAAGGAATGCCCATCAGACTCACGACTGATTTCTCAACAGAAACTCATCAGGCCAGAAGGGAAAGGAATGAAATATACAAAGTCATGCAAA
This sequence comes from Lasiurus cinereus, assembly GCA_011751065.1. Lineage (NCBI taxonomy): Eukaryota > Metazoa > Chordata > Mammalia > Chiroptera > Vespertilionidae > Lasiurus > Lasiurus cinereus. Next base: position 8,130,400 of record JAAGEH010000079.1, on the reverse strand, counting down.
GGAAGGGTCTGAACCCAAGAATACTGTACCCAGCAAGGCTATCAATGAAAATTAAAGGTGAAATCAGGAGCTTCACAGACAAAAAGAACTAAGGGAATTTATTACCACCAAACAAGCAATGCAAGAAATGCTAAAGGTTCTGCTACACAAAAGAGAAATAGGAAGTGTAGAAGAAACACAGGTGTAAAGAATAAAAATGATGACAAATAGGCACCTATCAATAATAACTTTAATTGTAAATGGATTAAATGTCCCAATCAAAAGACACAGCGTAACAGATTAGATAAGAAAACACAAACCATATATCTGCTGTCTACAAGAAACCCACCTCAGAAAAAGAGATGCACACAGACTGAGGGTGAAGAAATGAAGAAAGGTTTTCCAGGTGAAGGAAAATGAAAAAAAAAGCTGGGGTAGCAATACTTATATCTGACAATTAGATCTCAAAATGAAGGACATAACAACAGATAAGAAGGCCACTTTATAATACTAAAGGGAGCCATCCAACAAGGAGAAATAACTCTGGTAAACATATATGCACCCAATACATAAAAAAAACTCCTGGAGGATATCAAGGGAGAGATTGACAGCAATACAATCATAGTAGGAGACTTTAATATCCCATTGTCAACACTGGACAAATCCTCTAAACAAAAAATCAGCAAAGAAACATCAATCCTAAATGACTCACTAGACCAGATAGAATGAATTGACATCTTCAGAACATTTCACCCCAAAGCCACAGAATATACATTCTTCTCCAGTGCACATGGGTCATTTTCAAAGAAGATAGAAATCACATCAAGCATCTTCTCAGATCACAGTGGCATAAAACTAGAAATCAACTACAATAAAAACAATCCAAAAAAATCAAACACATGGAGACTAAACAGCATGCTACTAAACAATGACTGGGTTACCAGAGAGATCAAAGAAGAAATAAAAAACATCATGGCAACAAATGACAATGAAAACACAACAATCAAAAATCTATGGGACACAGTGAAAGCAGTCTTGAGAGGGAAGTTCATACCTCTACAAGGCTACTGCAAAAAAACAAGAAACAATAGTATAAATTACTGAACCCTACAACTCAAAGAGTCAGAAAGAGGGCAACAAGAAAAGCCCAGTGTGAGCAGAAGGAAGGAAATAAGATCAGAGGGGAGATAAATGACATTGAGAACAAAGAAACAATACCAAAGATTAACCAAACCAAGAGCTGGTTCTTTGAAAGGATAAACAAGATTGATGAACCACTAGCTAGGCTCACAAGAAGCAAAGAGAGAGGACTGAAATAAACAAAATCAGAAATGAAAGAAGAAATAACAAGAATCCCATCGAAATACAAAGGATTGTTAAAAAATGCTATGAACAACTCTGTTCCAAGAATCTGACAACCATTGAGGAAATGGACATATTTCTGGAAAAATATAACCTTCCAAAACTCAACCAGGAAGAATCTAAACATCTCAATAGACCAATAACTATGGAAGAAATTGAAGCAGTCATCAAAAAGCTTCCAGCAAACAAAAGGGCAGGACAGATAGCTTCACAGGGGAGTTTTACCAAACATTCCAAGGAAAAACTAAAACCTATCATCCTCAGACTCTTAAAAAAAATCAAAAGGAAGGAACACTTCCAAGCTCCTTCTATGAAGCCAGCATCACCCTAATACCAAAACCTGATAAAGACAACACAATGAAAGAAAATTACAGGCCAATATCCCTCATGAACATAGATGCAAAAATCCTCAAAAAAATTCTAGCAAATCAGATTTAGCAGTACATCAGAAAGATCATACACCATGACCAATTAGGATTTATCCCAGGATTGCAAGGATGGTACAATATCTGCAAATCAATAAACATGGTACATCATATAAACAAAATGAGAAATGAAAATCACATAGTCAGATCAATTGATGCAGAAAAGCATTTGACAAAATCCAACACCCTTTCTTGATAAAACTCTCAACAAGGTGGGACTAGAAGGATCATATCTCAACATCATAAAAGCTATATATGATAAACGCACAGCTAACATTATACTCAATGGGCAAAAACCAAAACCATTTCACCTAAGAACAGGAACAAGACAGGGATGCCCACTCTCACCACTCTTGCTTGATATAGTAACAGAAGTATTAGCCACTGCAATTAGATAAGAAGAAGAAATAAAGGCACCCAAATTGAAAAAGAAGAATTAAAACTGTCCTTATTTGCAGATGACATGATGTTCTACATAAAAAATTTAAAAGACTCCATCAAAAAACTAATAACTTCATAAATGAATTTGGCAATGTAGCAGGATACAAAATTAAAGCCAAGAAATCTATGTAATTTCTATACATCAATAGTGAACTTACAGAGAGAGATACTAAAAAAGCAATCCCATTTACCATCACACCAAAAAAAATTAAGATACGTAGGAATAAACTAAGAAGGTAAAAGATCTATATGTGGAAAACTACATGAAACTGAAAAAAGAGATAGAGGAAGATGTAAACAGATGGAAGAACGTACCATCTGTTCATGGAGTGGTAGAATCAACATCATTAAAATGTCCACACTACCCAAAACAATCTATAGATTCAATGCACTCCCCATTAAAATACCAATGACATATTTCACAGACCTAGAAAGAACTCTCCAAAAATTCTTCTGGAATAAAATAAAGACCCTGAATAGCCACAGCAATCCTGAGAAAGAAGAACAAAGTACGTAGGTGGGATCTCAATACCAGATTTTAAGCTGTATTACAAAGCCACTGTTTTCAAAACAACCTGGTACTGGCACAAGCACATAGAAAGAGACCAATTGAAAAGAATAGAGAATCCAGATATTGACCCAAACCAATATGCTCAATTAATATTTTACAAAGAAGGAATGAACATACAATGGAGTCAAGACAGTCTCTTCAATAAATGGTGTTGGGGAAATTGGACAAATACATGCAAAAAAATGAAACTAGACCACCAACTACACCATATACCAAAATGGATACAGAACTTAAACATAAGATGGGAAACCATAAAAATACTATAGGAATCCACATGCAGCAAAATCTCAGACATATGCTGAAGGAACTTCTTCACTGATACTGCTCGTAGGCAATCAAAGCTAAAGAGAAAATAAATGGGATTACAACAAAATAAAAAAAAAGCTTTTGCACAGCAAAAGAAACCATCAACAAAACAACAAGAAAGCCCATTGTATGGGAGAACATATTTGTAAATGTTATCACTGATAAAGATTTAATCTCCAACATGTACAGGGAATTTATACAACTTAATAAAAGGAAGATAAGTGATCCAATAAAAAAAATGGACAACGGACTCAAATAGAATCTTTTCAAAAGAAGACAGAAGGAAGGTTAAGAGATATATGAGAACATGCTCAAAGTCAGTAATTATCTGAGCGATGCAAATCAAAACATCAATGTGATACCATCTCACACCTGTCAGAATGGCAGCCATCAACAAATCAACAAACGACAAGTGCTGGTTTGGGTGTGGAGGAAAAGGAACTCTCATGCACTGTTGGTGGGAATGCAGACTGGTCCAGCCACATGGAAAATAGTATGGAGTTTCCTCAAAAAACTACAAATGGAGCTCCCATTTTACCCAGTAATCCCACTTCCAGGATTATATCCGAATAAACTAGAAACACCAATTAGAAAGGATATATGCACCCCTATGTTCACAGCAGCACAATTCACCATAGCTAAGGTTTGGAAACAGCCCAAGTGCCCATCAGCAGATGAGTGGATTATGAAACTATGGTAGGTCTACACAATGGAATACTATACTGCTATAAAAAATAAGGACTTCTTATCATTTTCCCCAGCATGGTTGGACCTGGAGAGCATTATGTAAAGTGAAATAAGGCAAGCAATGAAAGAAAAATACTACAAGATCTCACTCATTTATGGAAAATAAAGAGCATTATAACCTGATGAATAAAAGGATAGATACAGAGGCAGTAAAGCACCTGTATAGATACAGACTGACAAATTATAGCTGAAAGGCTGGGGAGTGTTAGGGAGGGAGGGAAATAGATCAACCAAAGGACTTGTATGAATTCATATAAGCACACCAATGGACAGAAGACACTGGGGTGGTGAGATGAGTGCATGCGATAGGGGTAGGGGAACCTGGGGGAGGTCAATGAGGGGAAAAAAAGGAGATATATGTACTAATATATGTAATATTTTAAACAACAAAAAAAGTAAAGGAAAAAAAGAAGCATTTGCTGTTAATGGCAAATCAGACAATGAGGGCATGTCTGACTTGGGGAAGGAGTGTCGTGATCAATAAGCCATGTCTGCCTAGATCAGTCCTTTACAGTCACTGACTTCTTTCATTTTCTTTATTATTATTAAATTTAGTCTTTTTAAAAAAAACATATCCTTTAACTTTTATTAGTTTTTTTTATTGATGTTGTTTGGCTTGGATTCATAGACTATTGAGCTGGAAGAGAATCCAGAGCTCATCTATTCCAATCCTCTTGTTTTACAGATGAGAAAACTGAGGACCAGAGGAAGGAAGTTATTTGTCCAAATATACAGGGTTGATTTGTAGCAGATCTGAAACTAGAATTCCAATCTGACTCATTGCTGGATGCTTTCTCTGCTTTATGCTTTCTAGGATTTGTCATAAGTTATAAATAATACATTATTTTATTTTAGTAAACATTCTGCAACCTTCAAAACCCTTTCATATATATTGTCTCACTAGACTCTATAACACCCAATAAAATAGACTTAGGCATTGTTGTCTATACTTATCTAAATGCAAATCCTGAAATTCATTTGTCCAAGGTTACATGATTAGCAAGTGATAGAAATTTATGAGAAGCCAGTCTTCACAGTTCTGGCTAACTGCTCTTATGATGTAGGGAAATTTCGGATGAGATAATAGTGATTTATTTAAGGAACTCAAAAGCAACTTAAAATTTACCTTGTAAATATTTTTTTTAGAATATCAGTCCATCACAGCCGAAAAATTTCCTTTTGGCATATTTTGCATTGACTCTTACAAACTCTGTGGCAGCCAGGAGAAGCAGACTCTGTGAGAATCGTTTCACGCACTGTTTAGGGATCAGAAATCTCAGCCTTGTGATGCTAAGCAGTGTCACTAATGAAACTCTAAGCCCTAAGTCCTACACCCTATATAGGTATTAAAAGAAGAGTGCAAAAACACTAAGAGAACAAGAATGGAGAAAGTAACCTAGGAGACAAAGGTAAAAGTAGAGGACTCAAGGGGGGGATAGGTGTTGTGAAAATAGACATTGCTTTAGGGCTCAGGGTGAGTGGGAAGTAACCACTATTGGTGCCAGATGCTTCAATTTGGCATTTTCACCAGCCTTTATTGACCTATGTTCTTGCTCCATTTAGCCCAGGAGAGTAGCCAAAATGAGTGAACTTTCATTCAGGTTCTTCCTGGTCCTGGTAGACATGGCCAAGATTAGTAAAAACAGATAATAGTTATTAAAATTAGCTTTTAATGACAAATTGAATATTTATCGAGACTTTACTAAGTGCCAATTGCTATTCTAAATACTCTACAGGTATTAACTTACTGAATTCTCACATCTCTATGAAGTGCTAGTTTGCTTTCATGAATGAGAAAATTAATGTGTAAAGAAGTGAAGTATCTTGCTCAAGGTCACACAGCTAGTTAAGTGGCAGAGTTGGGATTCAAACCAGAGTCCTTGAATTAATCACCAGGTTACACAAATAAATGTCCAGTAAGTATTGAATGATACCACAAAGGATTGATTACTTGGCCCTTGTAATGATATCATAGCTTGCTAGCCTGCTTAGGGTGCAATCGGTGTGCCCAAGTGCAAAGTCAGCCCTCTGTGAATGGCAGACTGGCCATTCCACACCCAGTGTATCAGTTTCCCAGGCAGCTATGAAAACCACTTTTCTGAAGGCTGTGCGAGTGGTTCTCTGGGTGACTTAGAATATGCCAATTTCAATAGAAGTGTTCTGAAGAGTGTGGGCGTGGCATTTCCAACTCCCCCCTTCAGCTCTGTTCTGGGGATGTCCTATATTATGTTCCTTCAAAGGCAGAGAGAGAATTAGTCTCGATCGGTGTTAGAAACAGGCCAAGGTTATTGGCAGTTCTGTGAGGGAAGAAAAAGGGATTAGGAAGAAGAATAAATTCTCTGTCTTCATTGATTTCAGAGGCTGTTTATTTGCAAGTGTTTCTGCAACTTTCTCTTTTTCAACAAATTTACAGTGAGGGAAAGGGATTTGCTCAGTGGTGACTTCAAGAGAGTCCTGCAAAGCTTAGAGCTGCCAAGGTCAGGAAATGGAACACGTGCCTTTTGCCAAAGCAATTTTTTTCCTCATCAGATCAGCGGTCATGCAGGGAAAAGAGCCATCGACAGACCCAGATGTAAGTTCAATGGTGAGGAAATAGCCATAGCATCAAATGTGTTGTAGCTTATGACCAGAACAGCTTGAAATAGTTCATTTCATTAAAACAGGGGCCTGCCTTGAAGTGTTGGCTTCTGAGTGCCTGTCTGGAGGAAGGTCAAGTAGAATCTATGCCACTGCTTTTGTGGCAGCTGTTATAAACCATTATAGGGATCATGAATTCAATTAAAGCAGAGCGATAGGACTAAAATCAAACCAAAATTATCCACTTAAAACACGTAGGATTTCGTTTGTTGTCCCAAGATTATTTGCCACTTTGCAGATTACAAATCTCTGATGATGCTGACTATTGTTTGAACCTATCTAGCTGCCTGGTTCTTTAGAGGTGGGGGAGGGGACAACTGAAGATGAAATATTCTTATTCAACGCCATGAAGGATTTCCTGATTAAAAACCAACCAAACCGCCAAAACCAGTTTGGCTCAGTGGATAGAGTGTGGACTGAAAGGTCCCAGGTTTGATTCGGGTAGGGGGCATGTGCCTTGGTTGTGGGCACATCCCCAGTGGGGGCGTGCAGAAGGTGGCTGATGGATGTCTCTCTCTCATTGATGTTTCTAACTCTCTATCCCTCTCCATTTCTCTCTGTAAAAAATCAATAAAATACATTTAAAAAAACAAAACAAAAACCAACCAAACCAAAGAACACAGTAATCCAACATTTGAAGAACCTGAGCATCTCAATCAGTAAAACCCCAAATTGTGGGAAGCATGTGTTTGGAAATAGGTGTTTTTTAAATCTCAAAGGAAGAGAAGGTGTGAATGTTACCTGAAAAATCCAGAGCATTATTAGCAGCGAATATTAAAAACATTTAATAGGTTTACTTCCCCCTTTGAGTACAGCAAGGCATAAAGGACTAGAGGCCCTCTACCCCAGGGTCCTGTTTATGAGTGATTTCAGCAAAGGAGGTGCTCCTGGCTGCCACTGCCTAATGGGCTGCCGGGGAGGGGGGTTGCTTGCTGCTTTTAAGTCAGCCCGACACAGCTGGAGGTGGCTCACACTTGGGGCAGGTCTCCACTCACTCCTGGCTCTTCCTTTGATGTGCCCCTTTTGGGAAGTGCTAATAAGAGCTGTTACAACCACTGAGGTGAGATGAGGGGCATAGAGGGGGATGTGACATTTTAGGAACTATGTGGCAGCTCGGGGTGCTGAAAATGAAGGAAACATAACTGATCCTGGACAAGGACCAATAGTGGTGACAGTTGGGACTGCAGAGTTTGATTGAATGAAGTTCTCTGCCCATGTTCAAGGTGGATGTCACCATCAGGGGGAGGCAAAGAGTCAGCAGGCTAGACTGCTGGTCACATGATAGATCCAACACAAGGTACAGTTCCCCAGGAGGATTGTGGAACCAGGTGTCTTAGGACGATTGCAGTTTAGAGAGTGTGCATGGAGAGATGGGTACTGAGATGGCTTTGTCTGCTCTGACAAAGATAGAGCAGAAGGCCTTGGCTGATGCTGAATTTGGTTTAACCCGGGAGCACTTGAAGTTTCTAGCATTCCCCAAATGGAAGGTCATAGATTGTGAGTGTCTTGGTGATGGAAGCTTGAATGAGTCTGGCAGAGGGAGAAGCTGAGACAGAGTCTCTGCATCTGGTCCTGGGCCAGGCAGCCTCCTTGCGGCCTCCTCTGGATCCCTGCCTGCGTAGTACAGAAACCCATATCTGAACATGGATGTGGCCTCTTCTCACCATTTGTAATGCTGCAAATAGTTTCTCCATTTCAGCTCTGCCGATTTTAATGTCTGTGTGTGTGTGTGTGGGGGGGGGGGATGGTGGTGGTGGTGGGGCGGGGGGCGGGGAGGTCTTAAAGGAAATAGAGTAACGAAATCTACTAAATTTTTTGAAATTTCAACATAAACCAAGGTGTTCTATAATGGCTAAACTGTAAGTGAATCGCATTAAAAAAATCTAATGAATTAATTTGAGTCAGAACTAAAGTAATACTGATTTTAACTTTTTATTTTGACACAATTTAACACATTGTAAAGTTTTAAGAATAGTTCAGTCTTCTCAGACACTTGTTATCTAGATTTCACTTTTGTTTTATCTCCTCTCTCTCTTTCCTCCTTCTCTCATATTCTCTCTCTCTCTCTCTATATATATATATATATATATGTGTGTGTGTGTGTGTGTGTGTGTGTGTGTGTGTGTGTGGAGAGAGAGAGAGAGAGAGAGAGAGAGAGAGAGAGAGAGAGAACTATTTAAAAAAAATTGTACACGTCTCTTCCTGTAAATTCTTCAGTGTATTTCCTAAGAATATGGATATTCCCCTATGTAACCAAAGCAGAGTTATCAAAATCAGAAAATTAACACCATACCATTATGTATTTGATCTATAAACCTTATTCAGATTTCACTAGTTGCCTTAATAATGTCCTTTATAGCAAAATAAAATCCCAAATCATGCATTGCACTCAGTTGCCATGTCTTCTTAGCCTCCTTTACTCTGGAATAATTTTCTAGTTTTCCTTTAAAGCAATCCATATTTAAGAGCATCTAGAGTAGATTAAAGGCGAGAATCTAAATATTATGGAGAGTGCCAAATTCCCTTTAATCTTTCTAATATAATTATATAGTAATAGAAAGACTGTATTTCCCAGATGACCTTTAAATGTAACCATGTGACTGCAATCATGGGCAATGGGAGGTGAATGGAAGTAATGTGTACAATTTCTCCATCAAGCCCTTATAGGGAAAGAATGTGTTTTTCTCCCTCCTCCCCTTTTTTTTGCATTGTGGGATACAGATATGACAGTGATAGCAGGAGTGCTCTCACAGACCATGAGACTCATCAACAAGATATCTCTGATAATTGTGAAACAGCCATACCAGCCCTTGGTTAGCTACCTGATCACTCCCACTCTTCTCTGTCCTCTAAAAAGTTGAAGGACATAAATATACCTACCATACTGTTATTATACCTAAGAAAATTAACAATAATTACTTAATATTATCAAATATCTGTACCATGGTGTTTTACTTGAGGAAAAATATTTTCTAACTTATATGAATCATTACTATTTTGGATTTCTTTCTTATAGCAACTGTACCAATAACTTGACCAGTGCTATTATCTCAGTCACTGTTTAAGGAATTATTCAAATTTCTGGAAATATCTCTGCCAAAGGAGAAAAAAGGCACAAAGTCTTACACTGTAACAGTATAGCAATGAGGTGAACTTGTGCAGAAATATTTTATTGGCTATTTCATCAAGACTGAAAAACTGCTTTTATTTATTTTGTTCTTTTAAGTTATTATATTTTCTCCTTTGCATCTGTGTCCATCAAAGCTGCATTCTTTGTGAAAGTACAAAGCTTTCTTTGTTATGCAAATTTAGTTTCCTGCTTCAAAAAATTTTGGGTTGAAAATTCTGTGCCTGCAATTTCCAGATATTGGCATCAGGTGGCAGTAGAGTTATTTCTATAAGTTCTGAGCAGCCTGGCATAACAGGCTTTCACTGATGATGACAGCATGAGTACCTGAGCTAAAACATTGGAGACAAATATTGATCTGTTTACTTAAACAAAAAAAGCTATGCAAGATGAAGAAAATTAATTTTATAGGAAATACAAACAGAAGTCTCACATATATTTTTCATATGTTCTTTCGCACAACCAAGCTAAAAACATGGTCTTGATATTGAACCTGCAAAAGACTTATTTCCCACTTTCTATTTCTCACAGGACCATTCTTATTAACACCCCCTTCTTTTAATTGCCTTCTTTAAGTAACAGAGTTCTCTCCCTCTCATAATATACACAAGTGGGTCGCCTTTCTGATCAACTAAAATAACCTAAAATGAAACTTTTCTTTTTAACTTCTTGCTAACATTCCTCTTATTCCTAAGTATTTAGGAGAAAGAAGTTGTAAATGGTAGCTCTTTATGCCTATTAAAATCTTGTGTTCATCATGGATTAAACTATACACGGTATTTTGCCACTTAGAATTTTTTTTCCAAATGTTTCCCTTCCAAGTTAACACAGCACAGGAACATACTTGACCTAATCCACACACAGTAGTTTTAAAATTTAATTAAGTCTTATTTAGTACCTAGGCTATCAAGGATAGCACCCAGAAGAAAGTCAGAAGATTAAACCAAAGTGAGCAAGATTTGAATTAGTTTTTGTCTCCAGGCGAAGATGTGAAGAAGCCAAGAGTGTATTGGTTGTAAAGGGAGGATGCCAAGTGTCCTGATGCTTTTTGATTTCTGCTTGTGGCCATTAGGTCATTGGAGATGGCATTAGGGACATTTGCTCCCTGATGCATTTTATTTGAAACTAGAGTTCTGATGCACGAAATTTGTGCAAGGGGCTTGGCTCTTGCAGCCTTGGCTGGCCCTCAGAGCCCCGGCTTTGTTCAGAAGGTCATCTAGAAGGTCATTTGGCTGTTTGGTCTAGTTAGCATATTAGCTTTTTATTATATAAGATTACCAGTGTTAATTATACTAGAAATAGTTTTAAATGCTAGTTGCACAATTCCTAAGTTTGGGTACTGATATCTTGCAGGAAATTAGAAAATAAAGTGTCCAGCTTTTTGTCTTACCCAGGGACAAAAATGTCTCTGGAAAGCTGCCTCCAGTTATAGGTGGATTTGGGCCCACTGCTCTGCCCACAGCCTCCATTATGGTTCCTTTTGATCCTTTCCCCCCTCTTTCTGTACACTTCAATAAAATGGAGAGGAATTACACAAGCATTCATGGATACACATGTGTATATATGAATTAATGTTATTCATGATTTTATTTATGTCCAGGAAATAAATATGTAAATGATGTGACCAGAAATAAGATGAGCTATTCAATTCATGAAACATTCATGCGAACCTATGATGGGTCTGATACTGTACTAGCTGATATGTTATCAAAGATAAAGAAGATATAGTTTCTGCCTTGGCCAGTGTGGCTCAGCTGATTGGAGCATCATTCCATAAACTGAAAAAGGTTATGGGCTCAATTTCAAGTCTGGGCACACACACAGATTTCAGGTTTGATCCCTGGGTGAGGATTTTAAAAAATCAAGATATGGTTTCTACTTCCACAGGCCTCACAGTGTCTTTCTGCAATACCTATTTGAAAGTATAGAGAATAGCCTAATGAGGGACTCAAAATATTATGGAGGTTGCCAGTTTTCCCTGTAATTCTGATTTTTTAAAGGAATCTCTGACCTATGTAACACCTGCTTAGTCTTTGTTTAGACTTTCTTTTTAATACAAAAAAGGTAATGGGAAAGCTTTTAAAGCATGGGACTAAGACTTGGCTACAATGTGGTTCAGACCCTCAAATGGGTAACTTTCTGGAGATGGCAAATCTACTTTTATTAGGAAGAAATTTTCCTGGGACACTTTTGTCCCTGGGCAAGACAAATTTGGCAGAATTTCCTCAAACTTAACCCTCCAATCCTGATTTTTCCCATATATTAATACATTTAGATCTCACAGCAATACTAACAAGTATTTCTATCCTCTTTTTATAAATGAGAAAACTGGTGCACAGTGTGGATTCGTAGCTTATCTGAAGGTTACACAGCCAGTAAGTGCCAGCCAGGATCCAAACACAGACAGCAGGGCTCCGGGATCTGCCCTTTTAACCACTTCTCTCTACATTTACAGTCTTAAATGAGAGAAGGGGTTGGGGGGGTGGGGACCCATGATGAGAAACTTCCATTTTAGAATTTCACTTCAATTCAACTAACATTAATTGAGAAATCAGCACAGCCAGGCAGTGGTTTAGGCACCAGATTCAGAATTCTCATGGATTACTATGGAGCAAGATGCACGGATATCTGCAGAGAGCTGTGTTGAGAGACAGAAAGTAGCCAGTGCTGTGAGAAGCTGAGACAATGCTCAGCTTCATCCTCAAAACAAAGGATGAAGCAAGAGAGATTTTGTCCTGATTTTAGTGACTGAAAAATCTTACTGAAGATAATTGTTGGTGCTGTCTGTGTTAAGTAGAACTTTTCTTGTCCCTGTTATTGATGATGGGCAATTCTTGGACTAGAAATAGTTGTGCTTATATTTTTTTGGGCCAATGTTAATTGATATTCAGCAAATTCATAGATTTGTGCTTAGGTTGACATTTTAGTCCTCAACCTAATGGCTACTACTTTATGCAACTAGCTTCATTTGACTTAGACAGATACAGAGCACTCAACTCATTGTTGGATATTTGGCTTATAAGACTTATCCCCTGAGCTTGAAGCCTTTTTGGGTAGAGGGAGAACCTTTTAGAAGGAGGCCCCAGACCAAGCCTGGACCCAGGCACTCACATAGTAGGCACTAAAAAATAAAAGTTTATGGAATAAATGAAATGCAAAAAATTAACTCTGGGAATAAAGTAGGTGGGATCTCAATACCAGGTTTCAAGCTATATTACAAAGCAACTGTTCTCAAAACAGCCTGGTACTGGCACAAGAACAGACATTTAGACAAATGGAATAGAATAGAGAACCCAGATATCCTCCAAAACCACTATGCTCAACTAATATTTGACAAAGGAGGCATGAACATACAATGGAGCCAAGATAGCCTCTTCAATAAATGATGTTGGGAAAATTGGACAGATACATGCAAAAAAATGAAACTGGACCACCAACTTACATCAAATACAAAAACAAACTCAAAATGGATACAGGACTTAAACATTAAAAGGGAAACCATAAAAATACTAGAGGAATCCACAGGCAGCACAATCTCAGATATATGCCGAAAGAACTTCTTCACTGATACTGCTCCAAAGGCAATGAAAGCTAAAGAAAAAATAAACAAATGGGTACATCAAAATAAAAAGCTTTTTGCACAGCAAAAGAAATCATCAACAAAATAACAAGAAAGACCACTGTATGGGAGAACATATTTGCAAATGTTATCACTGATAAACATTTAATCTCCAACACCTTCAGCCAACTTATACAACTTAATAAAAGGAAGATAAACGATCCAATAAAAAAATGGGCAACGGACCTAAATAGAACCTTTTTGAAAGACGACAGAAGGAAGGCCAAGAGACACATGAAAACATGTTCAAAGTCACTAATCATCCGAGAGATGCAAATCAAAATGACAATGCTATACCATCTCACACCTGTCAGAATGGCAATCATCAACAAATCAACAAATGACAAGTGTTGGCGAGGATGCGGAGAAAAAGGAACCCTTGTACACTGTTGGTGGGAATGCAGACTGGTGCAGCCACTGTGGAGAACAGTATGGAGTTTCCTCAAAAAACTAAAAATGGATCTCCCATTTGACCCAGCAATCCCACTCTTAGGAATTTATCCTAAGAAATTACAAACACCAATCAGAAAGGATCTATGCACCCCTATGTTCATAGCAGCACAATTTACAATAGCTACAATTTGGAAACAGCCTAGGTGCCTGTCAGCAGATGAGTGGATCAGAAAACTGTGGTACATCTACACAATGGAATTTTATGCTGCCATAAAAAAGAAGGAATTCTTACCATTTGCAGCAACCTGGATGCTTAGTGAAATAAGCCAGTCAGTGAAGGAGAAGCATCACATGATCTCACTCATTTGTGGATAATAAAGAGCATTGTAAACTGATGAACAAAAGGATAGATACAGAGGCAGGAAAGCATCAAACAGACTGTCAAATTATAGCAGGAAGATTAAGGAGAGGTGGGGTAGATAAGAGATCAACCAAAGGATTTGTATGCATGCATATAAGCATAACCAATGAACATAGACACTGGGGGGCTGGGGTATGCCTGGGAGGGAGGGGGGACAATGGGGAGATATGTATACATGTAACACAATAAAAAAAATTAACTCTGGGAATGAGGGAGAAACCCATTGCTTATTTATCATATTGCCTAGTCTAAGTCACTTTTGACATCCTACCCTCGTAGAGAGGACTGGAGCTGTTCATTAAATAAATTAACCATTATGTTGAGAAGACGAATGTCAATAGAGACTCAGGCTGTTATTTTGCCAGTCACTGATGCATTCCAGTACTTGGAGGACCCCAGACACCAGACAGCAGATGATTGGAAAATGGCTGGGAGGGACTAGGCTCACAAATTGATAGAATTGTCCAAAATGTGATACTCCGCCTCCTTAAAAAAAAAAGGATGCTCCCTGGCGTTAAAATTTGAAATGATCTAAGTGATTAGGTCTATCTGGTCCCCTTTGACTGCTTTATTTCCATTGTAAAATAGATGGTAGCATTTTTTTCCTTGTAATTTGGCCTAATGTTGTCTTGAAGTAAGAGGTTGATAAAAGAAGGGAGTGGAAATCTTTGATCATTTGTCATAGTGTGGAAAATCTGACAGTGGCTTTAATTAACAGATGGAACCCCAGAGAATTTCTCAGCTTGATCTTCCCCAGTGCTCTGTCTAATTGAGTAGAGGAAAACAGCCTTAGCAGGGACCTGGACAGCTGCCGAATGAAGCCATCGCCATTTCAGGACGCTAAAATCTCTGCCACGTTCTGGCTTTTTTCTGCATGCTGCTCTTGCAGGCTGCTGAAGAATAGCATTCGGAGGACGATGGCATCAGTGCGATGCAGTGGAAAAAGTACTGGCATGGAACCTGGAGGCGCAAAGTCCAGCTGGTTCTGCCGCCACCAGCCTTGAGACCCTGAGGGACTCCTTCCTCTCTCTGGGCCTCATTTTCCTTCCATGTTTGTAACGTTTGTAACAAAGGATGATCTCTTGGGTCTTGCTCAATTCTGACATTTAGTAAGTCCTTTTTGCCATAGAAAAGAGAGAAAAGGAGTTAGAGAGTGGATTTAGAAAATGCTTGCTTAGGGCATACCCAACTTTATCCTAGAAATGGAATTTTTAAATGTGTGCTTGACAAATATGAAGGCAAGGAGAGATCAATGGGGTTGGGGATAGAATATGAGGATATCTTTGGAAATGCGTTTGGGAAACTCTTCATCTTCCTTCCCCCCACCTACGCCTATCCATTCCCCACACAATTGTTAAAGGGATCTACCTAAAACACCAATTCATTAATGCATTCTTTTCTTCTGAATCATAAGCAGAGCAAGGGCAGGTATGTGTTTCTAGCTCCATTCCAGCACAGATGCTTTGCCCAGCATAGATGCTCCATTAATATGGAATGATTGAATGTGTGTATATATGATTAAGGTTTTTCAATGGTGAATCATAGATTTCAGTTTCTAAGAAGTGCCTAGCAATAGATGAGTGGATAAAAAAAGCTGTGGTACATTTACATCATGGAATACTATGCAGTAGTAAAAAAGAAGGATCTATTACCCTTTGAGACAACATGGAAGGACCTGGAGAGTATTATACTAAGTGAAATGAGCCAGTCAGAGAAATACAAGTATCACATGATCTCACTAATGTGAAATCTAATGTACAAAATAAACTGTTGAACAAAATAGATTCAGAGATATAGAAGCATGGAACAGACTGTTGAAGCTCAGAGGGAAGGTGGGGGTGGGTGGGTAGAAAGTGATCAGCCAAAGAACTTGTATGCATATATATATATATATATTTTTTTATATTTTAATATATATATCACCCATGGACAAGACAATAGGGTGGTGTAGGCCTGGGGTGGGAGGTGGGGGTGGGTTATAAGGGGTCAATGGGAGAAAAAAAGGGACATGTTATACTTTCAACAATAAAGATTAAAAAAAGGTTAATACTTTCATCCACAAATTACTTTATGATTTTGCCCCAGTTACCTCTTTATTTTATACAAAGTTTAAAATAGTTTTCCTTCCAAGTAGACTGTATTATCTGCATTTCCCCAGGACCCCATAATGTTGAAAATTTGTGTTTTTTTCCATGTTACATTTGCCACAGATAAGCTTTTCTCCTAGTGTTTGTCTTGTTAACGAGTTCATCAAAACTCATATCAAATCCCAATTACTCTGAAAAGCCTTTCTGATCTTCCTTTTCCATTATGATTTAAATGTCTCTTTACTAAGTTCCCATGGCTTTAAGTGCATACCTCTCCTTGACTATTAACATGCTTTGGAGTTATTACCATCCATAGCATGTCTAGAATATAGTAGATACTCATTTAATGTGTGCTTAGTGATTGACTCAGAGAGTTAAGCTCTCAGCCCCATTTCAGGCTCATTTTACTTCTATACTTTATCCTTTTCTTTCTTGCATGAGGTCCCAGAGCTTCAGCCTGCTTTCTTGTCTTAGGGTTCTTCACTGATCACAAGTTGGCTCTAGAGTAGAACTCTCTTTCCCTCAGTTCAATCTTTTTGTTGTCTCAGCAAAGAATCTACAAACCCTTTTTGTTTTATGTTTTGATGACTTCATAGAAATAGAAGAAAACAAATAAGCTGGTGGTAGAAGCTTACAGATGTCTCACAGTGGCCTTCTTCCACCACCTTCTCCATTCTTTTCTGTGGCAGCTGGAATCTCAGCCAGACTTTTGCCCTCTGCTTTATACTCAGAGTTGGAGTTCCCCAATCTTCTTCATTCCTTTGTCCTCACCTTGAGATGTCTTATGAATCCCATTTTTTATAATTGGTTCCTCTTGGATTTGAGGATAATGGTTAAGGCAATTTTTTTTTTGCAGCCTACCAAATTAACCCAAAGCTTAGTAGCCAAAAATAATAAATATTTATTATCTCATACAACTTGTAAGGGAGATGAATTCAAAAGTGCATTTGTTGAATGGTTTTGGCTCAGGTGTTTCATGAGCTGTCAGGCTGTTGGCTGGGGATGCGTTCTCAGCTGAAGGGTCCTCTTCAAACTCGCTCATGCAGTTGTTGGTCTTCGTTTCCTCACTGGCTGTTCACTGGAGACCTTCCTCAGCTCTCGCCAAGTGGGGCTCTCCACAGGGCAGCTCACCACACAGCAGCTAGCTCCCTCAGAAGTGACACATTATCACTTGTGCCATATGCTGTTGGTTATACAGACCCAGGCCTGGTACAGTGTAGGAGGGGACTACACAAGGGTGTGAATACCAGGGGGTGGGGGGCATTGGGAACCATCTCCGAGGCTTGCTGCCACAGGCAGAATTGGAGTATTTTGTCTCAGTGGAAAATAGCATTTTTGAAAACTTCCCAGATGGGTGTTGCTCATATGGCCTCTGGTACATTTGAGAATTATTTTCTCTATATCTTTTTTTTATTGATGTTATGGAATTTAAATCCAAACACTCTTCACAATTTTACATACATCATTTTAGCGTATGCAGCTTCTGACTATTTGGAAGAAAGATGAGCATCCCATACAATTAGAAGTATCAAATGCACTCTTGGCTTTATGCCATCATCTCTCCTAGACTCGAAATGGCAAATTAGAATCAAACTTGCTAATTCTTGCCTTATAGGCATGGCATTGCTTTTAGCACACTAATAAGTGTGAGAGGTGCCTAAGGCATGCCGAAATGATAGATTTAAAAAAAAAATATCACCTGCCTTGTGGTTATTTTCACTGCTTCTTAATGATACCTGTGTATTATCCGCTTAAGTGACTCTCTAATTAGAATTCATCAAGGAAGGACAGTCAATGCTGTTGCTCCTCAGAACCTAGTAGATTAATTAACATGACAGAAACATTTCCAAGAGGAATATATTTTGGGGTCAGTGGTTCAGATTATGTTGTCATGAGGCAGATTAACATAAGAGCAGGAGAGGTCTTCTGGTTCATGTAGTTCTCTTTTCTCAGCTCAGCTCCTGGACAGTAGTTTTAAGGTAACACTTGTAAGAGTTCTAGGTGGAGGCTGGAGTAGGGAGAGATGGTGATGGTTAAGGCTAGCTCTGTCCAAGGAGGTTCCAGCCCTCCTACCCTTTCTGCAAGAAGAGTACAACTACCATTTTTAAACATATTGGATTGCCTATAATTATAGTTTCATTTTGAGAAAAGACTTAGCAGTTTCAAAGAGAAAGGAAACTGAAAATCTCCATTTTGGGAGCCTGTAATTGAAGCATCTCGGGAGGCCATATCTAAGCACCTGAGACTTTTCTGGGAACCAAGAGAGATGAAACGGGTGGGTTCTTTTCAAAATTCTCCTTTGGGGAAACCAAATACTTTTTCTAATGATACTGCGTTTGTTCAAAACGCTGTTAACTGTTACAATTAAAACCAAAAGGCTTAGGCTAGTCTTCCTAATAACTCTTCAGTCTTCTAAGGGTAGCTTCGGCCTTTTGAAGTCACTTGCAGTGTGATTAGGTGTACCATTTCTCAATAACGGCACTATTGACATTTTAGGCTGTATAATTGTTTGTTGTGGGGAATTGCCATGTAGATAGTAGGGTGTGTAGCATCCCTGACCTCCAGTGGAACTCAACCCTCTCACCTCCAGTTGTGACAATCAAATATATCTTCAGATATTGGCTAAGGTTCCCCAGGGACAAAATGACACCTGGTTGAGGACCACTGGCCTAGTGAGTCCAATAATGAACAAGGTGACAATGCTATTTTGGGGCTCCCATATTGTGGTTGAGCGTGAAGCCCTGTATGCTTCTTTCCATGTGCCTGGTTCAGAAGCTGACTCTGAGGGCATTATCCTTCTCCAAAATGAAGTGCCAAGATTTCTTGAAGAAAGTCCTGGCATTGCTGGGATGAGTGTTTCACCTCCCAACAGGGGTCCCTGAAAGGCAGCAGACTTATGTAGTTGTACCGATTCTAGCATGCATGTTATAAACTGGGCTCAGTTCATTGCAGGTGTGTGTGTGTCTTGTTCTCCACCAAGGTGTCTCCTCACCCAAGAGGAAACTGAAGTGGGGAAAAGGGGCTATCTGCCCAGTAGTTCTTTTAGTAAAATTTGGGAGGGTTAAGTGGGGGAGAAACTCCATGGGAAGTCTGGCATTCAAGGCCACGTTTGTGATTAGCATAGATTTCTACCTCAGCTTCCTCCTGGAAGTTCCCTGGATGTCTCACACTTCCTAGATATGTATGCAATCTCCTATTGTCATTTAATTATAAAACATACTTTGTCTGCCTACCTGACACTTTTAATAAGCTTGCATTTTGCCCTCTGTATGTCTCCAGGCATAATAAGAGCAACAGCAGCAAGAGCAGAAGAAAAGCTTTCTTTGAAAAGAATTTGTCCCTAATTGTTTGCAGCTGCAACAGACGACACCACCAATTAAAACGCCTGGGCCCTGGCTCTGTTCATATGAAGAGGCCACGTGCTGACCTTATGATCAGTCACCTTAGGGGCGCAGAGGGTCGAGGGGCATCTGTTTGAAATTTCCTGTCGCAACAGTGCCATTTGCAGAAATGGCCAGGGAGCAATGCGGGGTGGTGCGAGTTTCCTTCATCAGGCATCTCCTTGGGAAGAGTTTTGGAGAGGGATCCTAGGACAGAGGTAGTTGGTTGGTGCTGAACACAGGGATTCTATTGGGAATGAAGATCCCAAATAGCAAGTGATTGTGGAGCTGGGCTGTCCTTGGAGGAGAGGCGTGTGTTTCCTCAGTGGGAACCAGAAGTAGGAACAGAAACCCCATTAGCAGAAAAAAGCTGATCAAGAGACCTACTGGGAGCCCCCACTTGTCAGTGGCAGCAAAGGAGTATTTGTATAGGTTAGATGCTTCCAATGGAAAAGGCTGTGTAAATCTCTAGAGCAGAGGTTCTCAACCTGTGGGTCGTGATCTGTTTTCTGATGGTCTTAGGCTCTACAGCAGTGACCCACAGGTTGAGAACTGCTAGCAGGGTCGCCTAAGACCCCCGGAAAACACAGATATTTACATTATGATTCACCACAAATGAGGAACTGTATTAAATGGTCGTGGCATTAGAAAGGTTGAGAACCACTGCTCTAGAGGAATAACCTGAATTTATTTTCAGGTTACTTTCTTATGGGCTAAGATCCTCAAGGGAGGGGGTTGAAAATGATATTTGCCTGGTAGAAAACAGAAGGACATAACCTATGGAATTAACCACACTTGGCACCTGATAAATGATGGGTATAATTATAAAAATAATGATCATCATTATCATTAATTGCACAGGGGCAATTCCATATCCCTATACATATACCCTAAGTTAAGGTAAACGAGGAGATGATTTAGGGCTTCAAGCTAATTGTGACTTCAGTTACATATTTTAGAAAAGCTTTTAATTATTTGAATAATTCCCTCCTCATTTCTTTCTTTCTTCCTTCTTTCTTCTTTCTTTCTTTCTTTCTTTCTTTCTTTCTTTCTTTCTTTCTTTCTTTCACTGCTGTAGCAAAGTACATCAAACTAGGTGGCTTAAAACAACAGAAATTTATTCTTTCACAGTTCTGGAGGCTAGAAGTCCAATGTTTTGGCAGGGATCTGCTCCCTTCCATCCCCCCGCCCCCCAGAAAATCCTGTTGAAATGGCCTGTGTCCTCAAGAACAGACAGAAGTGTGCTGGCAAATAGTGAAGGCTGGAGCTAGGGTGGCAATACAGGGCAAGATATTCCAACCACGGCATTACCTCGTACTTAAGAGGCTTACAAAACCTTTCCCTATGGAAGGGAGGGGCGAATTGAGAGGCTCTGAGTGGAGATGACAGGCTTGGTCACAGGTTGCAAATAGGGGCTGGCAGCCAGAGAGGGGCTGATGATGAAGGATTTCTTGCTTGAGACACCAGTGGTGTTATTGACAGATGTGAGGAAACTGGGAAGGTGACCCTGCTGGGAAGACAGCTGGTGAATTTGTTTTGCTTATAAAGGTGGATTCTGGCCTCATTAAAGTGTAGAAAGCCCTTCCATTATCCATAGAGTCACTATGACTTACCGCCATCAAGACCAGTCTTCCATTCTGTCTTTGCTATTACCTCAAGTGTGTGTTTGAGGGGAGGGCAGGTCATGTGCCAGAGTCTCATGTCTTTAGGATGTCAGCAGTTGGAAAATAAAAACTCCTCGAAGCCTCTGGTTTTGTTAGGTCTGCTGAGCAGTTTCTACCAACTATTTAGAATGAGTTGTGGAGCTTTGGAATGATTTATTATTTTCAAAGCTAGGAAAATATACAACTTCTTATGCTTAGTCAATAATTATTGAATAACAAACTCCACCAAAGAACTTCTGTAATTTTTCAAGTACCAACTGTTTTAGTTCTCAGATGTCTGTTTTTCTCAGTCATTGACTGCTAGTCAACCATTTAACTGGTTAATATGAGCACCCAAGATAAATAAATGGAGACCTTTTAACCTGGAGGCTTTGAGTGACAGCTTGGACTAAACCATCAGTCTTCTACCAAAGGAAAACACAAAAGCAACCCTTAACGAAGTTAGACGCGGGCATGTTTTGAAGGTCAGGTAATTTATTTTTTGAGGGAAAGGAAGGCTAAAGAATTAAATTTTATTAATTACATGTATATTTTCAGTTCCATTTAGTTTTGGAATACTGAAGGACTGCATATGACCCAAGTTATTGTAAATTACAGAAGAAGTCTAGACATTGTGAGTTTTTTAAATTAAAGATGTCTTCACCTCTGGGGTCTTTGTGTTTTGTGATAAAAATGCTTTTTTCTACGATGCTTCTGTACAATTTGAGAATTTCCAATCACATGTAAATACCTGAAAAAATTATTTTTCATTCTATCAACATAATTTAGCCTTGATATAGAAACCCTGGCATATGAATTCATGGTTTGCATAGTCCAGGAAAATGGAAATTGAAATATCCTAGTTGAAGATGAGTTTTGCAAGCTACAATTCAGATGTACACATGAACACATGTACATATGCATATACACATGGTACATGCATGCTATCTGAGAAAAAAGAAGTCCAGCAGAAAGGCTGAAGAGTAGAAATAGAATAAAAACAACAGACATAAGGAAGAAGCTCCCAGAGGCAGTTTGCCTTATCTGTTAAACACTTCTTTGTCCTTTTCTCAGTTCAATATTGATTTGCTTTAAGTGTTCTCATGAGATTGTGTATTAATTTAATAGACACTTCTGTTGGAAATACTTGTTGCCCAATCATGCAGATTTTCTTTCTTTCTGCCTTATCATTCTTCCTTTCCCAGAGTGAGTCATTAGAAACATGGAATGTGATTCCAGGTAGGAGAGAGGAGGGATGGATTTAAATGAGGGGGAGTTTCTGGCTTGTCAGTTTGCTCCCTGGCATTACCTCAAAAGAGGACATCACTCAGAAGAGCCCAATTAAGGGGCAGGCCTGCTGGGCAATAGCTCAGAGGCGTTAAGACATCACTGGAAAAGTTGGAAATAGCTTGTCAGTTAATTCAGGTTATTACAAGTAACCAGAGAAGTATCTAGCAGCACTAAGTGGAACTTTGAAAATAAAACCTATCTTTCCAATACCTCTTCTACCCTCTAGAATATCAGTCTACAGAGATGCTAGATTGTTGGGCTACCTGGTATGCCCACGGGTCTAGATGTCACCTTGACCAGGGCCACTCAGTATGTTCATTTGCTTCTCTGACCACTTCCTGTCACAGGCCACAGCAGCCCAAGTGTGCCCAGGGCAGGAGATGTGGCAGGGAAGCACTTCTCAGTTGTGCTTCTGGTCCTTCCCCCACTTCCCAGAAATGCCAGTCCAGTCTATTTTAAATTATCTTCTAATTAATTAGCAATGACTATTATCATTATTTTATTCAAGTTGGTTTCATTGTTACCGCCTAGAAAAACTGACCAGAATTTCCTGCTTTACCCATCATGTTCTATGTTCATGATTCTGGCCTTCCCCCTAGCTTCTCTCCATCTCTATTAACTCAACCTCCCATCCTGGGCCCAGACTTCCTACTGCTAAAGTAAAAGTGGTAGTTATAAAATTTTGACTCTATGACTCTTGAATTCAATGGGATTTTATATAAAGTTCCGACAAATATTTCATAAATGATACTTAAAAAAGAAATAGTCTCCCCCAACAATGTATTTATATGATGATGAAGCTGATAGTAAGTTACAGAATAGTGTGACCTGCTCTGGGAACTTGAAAGGGCCTGCTGTCTACTAAGTGGGGAGATGTCTCTGTTCCAGGATCTCTACCTCTCTCAGCTCCAAGTTAATTTTCAAAGCAAGCATCATATCTGAGATCAGAATGATTTAAAGTGGTAAGTGGTCAAATCTCCCTCTATAATGTTGCCTGATAAGCTAACAGAGTTAGTCCCAATCTGTACATTTAAGTATTTCTTGCAGGTGTGTAGCAGGCCCAGGAATGGAAAGGAATGAACCATTATTGAGCTATATATACGAGAGGCCTGGTGCACTAAGCCAGCAGGTGGACATCCCCTGAGGGGTCCTTAGTGCTGCTGCAGAGGTAGGAGAGGCCCCCGCCACCACTGCTGTGCTTGCCAGCCATGAGCCTGGCTTCAGGCTGAGTGATGCTCCCTGCTGCCGGAGTGTACTGACCACCAGGGGGCAGCTCTTGCATTGAGCATCTGCCCCATGGTGGTCAGTGCACATCACAGCACTGGTCATTCAGTCATTTGGTCAATTTGCATATTGGCCTTTTATTATATAGGAGGATTACTTCATCTTTATCAAGTCTATACAGATGCTCCTTGACTTAAAATGAGATTATATCCTAATAAGTCTATCATAAGTTTTGAGACTATCTTAAGTTGAAAATGCATTTAATACACCTAGTCAACAAAAGATCATGGCTCTCACTCATTTGTGGATAATAAAGAACATTATAAACTGATGAATAAAAGGATAGATACAGAGGCAGTAAAGCTTCAAACAGACTGTGAAATTACAGCAGGAAGATTAAAGTTAAGTGAGCTAGATAAGAGATCAATCAAAGGACTTGTATGCATGCATATAAGCATAACCAATGAACATAGACTCTGGGGGGTTGGGGTATGCCTGGAAGAGAGGGGGGCAATGGGGAGATATGTATAAAAAATTAATAAAAATTAAAAAAAAAGAAAAAAAAAGATCATGGCTCAGCCTTGCCTACCTTAAATGTGCTCAAAA
The DNA here is from genome assembly GCA_011751065.1 of Lasiurus cinereus. Taxonomy (NCBI): domain Eukaryota; kingdom Metazoa; phylum Chordata; class Mammalia; order Chiroptera; family Vespertilionidae; genus Lasiurus; species Lasiurus cinereus. The sequence continues at coordinate 8,106,142 of JAAGEH010000079.1, read as the reverse complement.
CCATTACATTAACCTATGTTGGGCACAATAATCTCACTGCTACTGCCAGAAGCTTGAGGGAGTATCATATTGCACATTGCTAGCCTGGGAAAAGATCAAAATTCATGTATGGTTTTTACTGAATGTGTATATTTTTATATCATAATAAAGTCAAAAATTGTAAGTCAACCATTGTTGAGTCAAGGACAGTCTGCATATATGGACAAGTATTAGGACGAGTGTTAAGCAACTATAACAAATACACCTGCAAATTTAAGTGACTTAGTGCAATAGTTTATTTTTTCCTTTACAAAAACAACCTGGTTTCAGGACAGTAGTGTCAAGGCTCTGGGTGAATGGAAGGGATGGACCTCTGCTCCATGAAGAGATTCAGGGATCCAGGCTGTTGGAAGCTCTGCCTTCTACAACATGTGGCTTTCCAGTTTGTGCCTCTCCCTCCCTGTCCCCCAACCCCTCCTGCCCAGTTTGCCTTTAATGCAAAGGAGGGATTGAGAAGGGCATGAAGGAGGCAGTGAGAGGGGCATGAAGAAATCAGTGTGGGAGGTTTTATGATTCTGGTTTAAAAGTTACACATGATCATTTCTCTACCCACTTCACTGACTAGAACTGAGTCTCATGGACATCCTTGACTTCAGGGATGGCTGACAAATGTAGCTTAGTGGATGATTCAGAAAGACAAGGAAATGGAATGTTTGATGAATAGCTAGTAGACTTTGTCACAGGCACAAAACTACAAATTATTATTCCCATTTTACAGGTAAGGAAGCTACAACTTATCCCAGATAACTCAGATAATAAATGACTAAGAAAAAAACACCTGATTAAAGTATTACAGTAATTGTAATTGACATTTATTGTGCCTTTCATTTCACAGTGATACTAAGACATAGTTTTTATTATTCCTCAAGTGCTTGGCAAGGGAATTGAAGTTCAGGTTTGTTCTGTAACACATCCAACTACAGCGAGGTAGGACTTGGATGCAAATTCCTTTCTTTCAGACTCCATACCTACCTCTGGCTATACCTCTACAATGCTTCCTACCCCAGCCCTTTAGAGATTCAGCTCTGTATTCATAATGGCAACTGGATGGAAGCTGGGAGAGGTTTGGGTCAAGTAAGTTAGCTATAACTTTTCTTGAGCAGCTTCTGTCCTTTATTAAGCATAACTTTGTCTACTCCTGCTATTTTAAAATTAATCATCCCATCTATTTATACACTTTTGATTAGAAATCTCAATGGCAAAACAGGCCTTTACATTGAAGAATATTATAGTACTACTTTCCCTCACAAAGTCATAGACATTATTCTGCAAAAAGAGAAGGGATGGGGATTATCACCATAAACAAATGCTTATTGAGTACCTTATTACAGAGGACCTCATGATGCCAGGAAATGAGGAAGTATACCATAAGGTCCCTGTCCTCCCTGGGCTTACAGCTGGCTTAGGGAGATGGAACATGGCTATAAAAGAAGATAAATGACAACACAGGGTGGAGACTTCTGGGAGCCAAAGGACCAGTGCCAATAATAAGTGTTACAGGATGGCTAGGTGATGGTTTTAGAGCAGTCACTAATGTGCTGGCCTCAGTCCTAGGTGATTTCATATGTTATCGCATTAATCCTACAGGAATTCAATGGTGGGAGTAATTTCTGGGGACTGGATGGTCAGATGTCTTGAGAGAGGAGGTGAGACTTGAGCTGGGTTGAATTATATGGTGATATTTCTCAGCAGTAATGAAAGCTGGCTGAGCTGAAACCCAGAGCATAATTTCTCACTGGCTGGCTGCTCTAGGTAGTAATAGCTTCGGTGCCCTTCAGAATGAAATTTTTCTGAGCCTGGGAAGATGTGTGAGGTGTGCCCAGCAGGTAAGCATTCTTCCATTTGCCTTTCACCTATTGCCTTAATTAAATACACTTTTCTTCTCTTGGTTAGTTCTTCCAAGTCTCCAGAAGTTCTGGAACATTGCCGCAGCAGCTGAAATGGCAGTTTACAGAATGGAAATTATGCAGAGAGGGGAAAATATATTTTAAGCCCTTTTTCACATTGGAATTGGGGGGTGGAGGCAAGAAGAGAGTGGGGTCTGACTGAAGGGGAAAGGGAAAGCATGATTCTAGAAAAGATTCCTCTTATATTTGAGTCACTTTTCTGATGTCATTTCTTCCACTTATGTGGAATTCAGTTGAGTTCATGGAGGAGGCTCCCAGATAATATACTTTTCCTTTAGGGATTCAGAAATAATAGTTAACACAGCTAACATGTATTAAAGGCTTATTTTGGTCACTCGTTGGCACTAAAAATATCCATGCAACTGAGAAAAAACTGGTAAAACCATTTAAAAACAACATCTTCTTAATGAGAAATCTCAAAACAAGTCTGAGTTTGAAAGTGTTGATGTAAACCCTCCATATGTATTATCTTATTAAATCCTTACAACAATGCAAATCCCTCTCACAAATGAGGAAACTGAGGCTTAGGAACTTAAACAATTTGTTAAAGATTATACCACTAGTAAGTGGCAGATAGATGAACTGAAACCCTTGATCTCTTTTTTTAAAACTATGTTTATGTAACAGCTTTATTAAGGTATAACTTATACACCTTTTAATTCATTCATTTAAAGGGTATACAATTTAGTGGTTTTTATTCAGATGTGCAACCATAATGACAATCAATTTGAAAATATTTTCATCTCTTGAAAAAGAAGTCCAATATTCATTAGCAGTCACTTCCTACTTCTCCCCAGTGCTTCTCTGCCCTTTAGCACTAGGCAACCACTAATCTACTTTCTGCCTTGCCTATTTCAGATGAACTGAATCATACAACATGTAATCTTTTGTGACTGGCTTCTTTCACTTAGCATAATGTATTTAAGGTTCATCTCTGTTGTGGCATGTATCAGTACTTCATTAATTTTTATGTGCATGGATGCATACACATTGAAAGGAAATTAAATGGAAGGTGTCCGGTAAGGTAGGACTGAGTAAGAAAGGGTTGAACATGCCCTGGAACCAACCTCCTGTGGCCCTCCCTAGCTAGCTGTACCTGGGGTGGCACCATGGCTTGAAGGACATCTGCAGAGTGAGCGGGGTCCCAGAGTAGAGCGGGGTCCCAGAGTATGAGAGGGCACTTTGTAAAATTGCTGTCATACAGTGTGGAATGCAAACACAGGTGTGCAGTAAACCAGATTTGAGACTCACATTGCCCCAGAAACAACATAACCCACCGCCGAAGGTGGAATTGCATGGCCCAGCAAGGAATCTGGCTTCTTTCTCTGGTTTCGGGGTGTGTCACCTGAGAACCGCTGCTGCCAAGTCACTGCAACTCAGCAGCTCGTGCATTGAGCATCTGCCCCCTGGTGGTCAATGTGCATCATAGATGCTGGTCAGACCAACACTTAGCATATTAGCCTTTTATATATATAGATAATATTTTATTGCAAAGATATACCAGATTTAAAATATATATATATATATATTTTTTTTTTATTGATTTTTTTACAGAGAGGAAGGGAGAGGGATAGAGAGTTAGAAACTTTGATGAGAGAAACATCAATCAGCTGCCTCCTGCACACCCCCCACTGGGGATGTGCCTGCAACCAAGGTACACACTCTTGACTGAAATCGAACCTAGGACCCTCTATCCACTGAGCCAAACTGGTTAGGGCAGGATAGATACAGCATTTATTTATTGATTCATCAGTTAATGGACATTTGGGTTGTTTCTATTAGCTGTTATGAGTAATGCTGCTGTGAATACTTATGTATACATTTTTTGTGTGGGCACGTGTTTTCATTCCTTTTGGATTTAAGGAATTACTGGGTCACATGGTAATTCTCTGGTTAACCTTTTGAGGAACTGTTAGATTGTTTTCCAAGGCGACTGTACTATTTTGCATTTTCATGAGAGCTAATCACTAACAAGGTAATTTATACCTTGGCTACTTGTTTGCACTAAAAATATGTGTGCAACTTAGTAAAACCAATTAGCAACTGAGAATTTCCTTAATGAGAAATCTTAAGCTGAACTTTGAATTTGAAAGTATTGGTGTTTTTAGAGTTAAGGCCGTCCCGTCACTTGAGTGGAAGAGGCAAATGATGAGAACTGCCACATTTGTTTCCCCTTTATTCCCTGGGGCATTAGGGGATTTTCTGTTTATTTCTAAGACTGAGTGGTTTCTAGTAGTACCCGTGCAGGTGCTGCTATAGCCCAGGATCATCTATTATTCTGAAAAGCCACTGCCATTTGCTGAAAGACAGCACAGCAAAGGAGACATGCACAATATCTATGCAATGCCATGCCGGTCTCTTGAAAAGTTAAGTATTCCAGGCATCACATTCATTACCCCTTGATTGCAAGTGACATAAACCTCAAGGCCATTAAAAAATGAAATAGAAAAGAAAAAGAAACATGGAAATTTCTTTTTTTTCCTCCTCCTTGCAACAGGATTTTAAAATGGGCCCAAAAGTTGATTTTTCAACAGGTATACTTGAATGAGCCTTGAGGCTTGCTGTCTGGGCATGGATGAGCTTTCGGAGTGCTCACTCTGTGGGCACTGGGTGGGTATGAGAAGAACATAAACCATAGTCTATGAACTCTGGGAGTTTCTCTCCTGCATTATTAGGGAATAATTCAATGCTAAACCGTGACCATAAGTGCTACATGGGTGGAGAGCCGGGGAGGTGGAGTGGCAGCTAAGAAAGCGTATGCAGGAATTGGCAATGGCCTTAAAGCCAAGGACTTAAATGAAATGAATGGCAGAGCTATTCCAAGTGGCAGCACTAACATGACAAAAGCCACAATATTTCAGTGTCATTGGGCAGAGGGGCCCGCCTGGAGAAAAAAGTATGTATGAAAGTTGGAGTGAGAAAAGGTTAGAAAGCAGCAGTGCATCATGGGAAGAACATTGGGCATCTGGTCATATGGAGTCTGTATTTAGTTCTGCCATAGACTAGATTTTCATGTAGGCTCTGTGATCTAGATACTCAGGGCTTCTGTTTCTTGTGTGATGATTAAAGTTAGACTAGTCTTGGGTTCACATTACAATCCCCTGAGTGTTTATTTAAAATACAGAGTCCTGGACCCCATCCCTGGAGATCACATTTCCATAGGTATGAAGTGTGGCCCAAGCATAGTGGTTCTCTTGGCTGTGCACTGAAATCACTGGAGAGCTTTTAAAACTGGAGATGCCTTGGTTCCCATCTCTAGAGATCCTGATTCTTAGTCTTAAGTGTAGAAGGCTTTGGGAGTTTTCAAGGCTCCGAAGATGATTGTAATGGGCAGCCAAGAGAGTCACAGCCTCTGGTGGATTCTGACATAATGGAGGGCTGGCTAGAGACTCCATTGGAGTGAGAGAACAGTGCCTCTCCTTATCTAAAACTACAGGGTCTCTCTTTCCTAACTCAGAGGGACTTTGATTCTGTAAAAGTATGTTAGGATCAGGTGGAAGAGGCCTTAAGTGCTGGACTAAGGGATTTGTACTGTGTTTTATAGGTGGCAGGAGACATGTAAGGTGCCTGAGCAGAGGAATGATTTAAAACCTGGCCCGTGTACATTTCATTGCTTTGGAGAATGATAGCCATCACCAGGCAAAGAAAGGAAAAGAACAACCTGCCTCTATATTTATGCTTCTGGCTTGAGAGAGGTGACCATTGGCAATTCCATTGAGTGAGAGGTTTAGTGTGTCTCTGCACAGCATAAACAAGAATAACCACGGGGGGCGGGGGGACACAAAATCGTGGCCTGGGGCAGGAGGACAGTGGAATCTGCTCAACCACAGTGTAGGTATCTATAACCAAAGAATGGGTACCACTGCTGGTTGGGAGACAGCAGCAGGTGGAATGGCCTTTAAATTACATTTTAAATTATACTTCCTTTTCAGTTTTCTTTTAAATCCTCAGATGAATCAAGACAAGTCTCAATTGCTAGTGGTATGGCTCTAACATCTCCCTGACACTTGCCAGTCTCATCTTTGCACAAGCAGAGAGCAGGCCCCAGGCTGAGAGCTCCAGGCAGTGGGCAGTTTAGCAGAGTCGCTCCTTATCTAAAACCACAGGGTCTCTAAGTTTCATGAAATTCAGACAGGGAGGTTTGAGATATTTTTCTAGCAATTGATCTTTCACTTACCTTACTGACTCAAGTTTGCTTCCTGAATAAATTGAAGTAAAAACCTGAGTTGATTTAAAGAGAAATGTTAAAATAGTAATAGAACAGAGGGAAAGGTGAGGCAAAAAGAAAATACTGTTTTGAAGGAGTAGACAAATAAATGACCTTTAGGAAACACTGGTGGGTTCTTTCCAGAACCTGGACTAGGAGTCAGGGTTCTCAGTGCTGGTAGGTCTTCCCACGTCTCTAATCTGTAACAGTTGTGGTCTCCACTGAATAATATTTAAAAATTTTCCAGGTCTGAAATTCTTTTTTTGAAAATATAGTCCCTTCCCCAGGAGACTAATTATACCTGGTTACTCACCAGGGGTCATGGCACCAGCCTATCTCCCATTGGATGTTGCGGGCTTGTGGGCAGTTCCCTAGGCAAATCCACCAGTCCCAGGTAGGAAATTTCAGGGCAAAAACATTTTAAGGACTATGAGTCCTGCAGGCTAAAACATCAAAATCTTTCAAAGGGAAAAACCCAAAACAGAATGAAGAAACAAAACACACAGCACATGGAAACCAAAACAAACCATATAGTCTTATAGCTACCAACTGAATTTCCCCCGCTTACAAATGTTTTGGGGGGAACAGATGAAACTTTTTTTCAAATGTGACTGTTGCCAGTACATCTTTGCTCATTGGACCAATATGGAAAAGTCCCTCTTCAATCTCTTCCTAACCTCGCCCCCAAATTAGTGCCACTCTGCACTCCCCCTTTATTTTTACTCAGGTTTTAAATGACTATTAAGGGCAATCCTGATGTGATCAATATCTCATCAATGGGGAAAGATAATATAATGGCTTGTGGGTGTAAGTTTGGGTAGTATAAAAGTTTGCCTTCAAATCTTTTTTATTTATTTTTTTACATTTGTGAGCTTGGGCTGGCTGCTAACCCTCTAGTCTCAATTTCCTCATTATGAAAATGGGGATCATGACAGGAGTTAACCCACATAAAGCCCCCATATGAGATGAGCATTCAGTGAAGGTGAACTGTTATTCGTATGGTAGGAATTTGGAGAAAAGAAAAGAAAATGTGTCAGAAGGGAAGGATATGGAAGGTTTTGTGAAAGTGGAGCATAGATCCCAAGGGTTGCATGTGATCAGAGAGAAAGGTAGGGTTCCTTCCAATAAGGACATTCATGCATGTGAGCATCTCATCCTGTCCTATGCAAATTTCTGTGGCTCCTGTGTGGGCTGAGAAGCAGCAAAAGTCAAATATAACGTGGGGATGAAGTCCAAAGAAGGAGAAAGCCATGCTGTCTCCAGGATTTCACACAGTGAGTCTCAGCTTGGCGTGCACACCAGAGAGATCACTCAATGTCAAGTTTCTGGGCATAGAGAGTACTTGGTGACATTGTGGAGCTCACAGCCAAATGCCCAGCTACAAGTGTCCTAGGCTGTTCTCAATATAGCATCCCCTGGGCCGCCTCCAGCACTGGGGTGTTGGCTAATGCCTCCAGAATTGGAATGACTCAACAAGCAAGGGTAGTTGCTTGCAGAAAGCCAGCAGGGCTTTGTCAGCACATTGCACAGGGCTCTGACACATACTTTTTTGGTGTTTTTCAGATGCCTGCCATTTATGCACAAATAGTTCAGGCATGCAGTAAGTGAAACAAATTCTCCTTATCCTTTTGCTGAATGCAAAAGTACTGTACCTTGACTTTGACAGAGAAGCCAAATTTTCCTCCCCAGGGTGTGCCCGAGTTTTAAAGTGTGAATTGAGCCCGCTTGAGTTCTTACAATGTCTTGTTTGAGTGGTAAAGTCTGCTGACTATGAAATATGGCTAAATCTAAAGAGGAAAATGAGGTACAGGGAGGTGAGGGGAGGAGTTCATATACAGAGAACAGAAATTTCAAGTCAGCCAGTGTAGATGCTGCTACCTCTTGGGTGACCGAGAGGGGGAACAAAGCTGGCTGTCCAAACTTGCTACCCCTCCCTCTTTCTACACCCTTTTTCTTTTCCCCAACTATTCAGTACCAGGGAAACAGGAGAAGGAAGGGAACAAATACAGAAACCTCTGACCTTCATCACATTTGGAATTTCTAAAGTCACCTTTTAGTCTTGGAAATGGACTTTCTGAATCTCTGCAATAGTAGGGCAATAATTATTCTGACTTCCAAAGTGGGATGTTAAACACCAATAATGATGGCTTTTATGTTGTTAAAATGTATGAAAAATCATCACCTTACAAAGCCGTGAGCCACACCTCCCTCTGCTACATTCCTTCCTGGCCACCAGGATACACTCTTTTCTCGCCTGATAGCAGCTCCAGCCACTTTCTCTCCCACGGTTGCCCAATATGAGTCCAATAAGGGCCTCCTTCAGTGTAGCCAAACAAACCTGGACTCCTGATGTGGGGGGAAGGATGCGGAGTCCTGACCCTAGCCAATAATAAGAATGTTATAACATGTTCTAGATTTGCCTCATAGGCGCTCGGCTTGCTTTCCCCACCTGCCTTTAATTTTTGCTCTTACCACAAGCTAGCAGAGATATGCATCAAAGACTTATCAGATGAGTGTACTCAATAGAACTGAAATGGCCAGTCTATCTAATTTAGAAAATTCTAAATAACTACCTTCAACTAAGTTCAAAGAATAGCATTGTTCTTATGTTCCTTCTTTAACAACAACAACAACAAAAAAAAAAAAAAGAAAAAGAAAGAAGAAAAAAAAGAAAAAAAGGAAAGAGAAAAAAAAAAGAGAGAGAAAGAAAATAAAAGCTCCTTTGGCTAACTGAATCAAAACAAGTCACTATAAGAATGTTGCAAGGTATATAAAAAAATAGAAAACACAAAAAATTCAAAGTTGACATAACATTTTCTAGTAATTTAAGTTTTCACAAAGGCCTGGGGTTGGTCTGTAGTCTGATGTCACTGAAATATCCTCGATTTAAACATAAGTACTTTAATAACTAGTTAGGGAAAGAAAAACTTTCTTTCCCAGGCAAGCAGCAATAGAAACCCTTCTGTTAGATTCCTTTGATTACAATAGTTCTTTGTTAACAGATTGTAACTTTGCCCTGGACTGGTGATAAGCTCTTAAAATGAGAAGACCTGTCTGTCCCATAATAAGAAGCATTCACCTTGAAGATGGATTGAAAAGAAAATAAATGTCTAGAATTTAAAATTTACTTTTATTTGTCTTTAAGTGTCTCTTTGCCTGAGAAGTCTGACAAAATCAACATTAGTGTGGAAATAATGTACAGCCAAAGCACACCGAGTGGAAAAGATCACTCACACTGTTGCCTGGAAACACTTCTCAAATTAGAAAGGAGCCTCAGCTTTAGATGTGTTGCTGCCGCTCAAAGCAGAAGTTGGGCAACTATTGGATTCATTTGATTAAATGAGTTATTTAGACAAAAATATCTACTTTGGAAGGTCTAGATTATCAGGCCTGATTTTACAATGAGCAATAATTAGTAACCAATCAATAACCTAAGAGGCTTTGGGTCTCACTTAGGAGTCACTTTATCAGCTAGTAGATGAATTATTTTGTAATACTATTATTATTGTCATTGTTTTGTGATACTATTATTTTGTAATACCATTATTCTGTAGTGCTATTTCCAGCTACAGAAATTCTAGGGTTTAAAATCGAGAAGGAACTTGAGAGAGAGTTCAGTTTCTTCCCATTTTATAGTCACACATATAGAGGCTCAAAGTCACACACTTAATTGGTCAGGATTAGAATCCAGAGCTACTAATTCCTAAGCCAGTGGATTATCTCCTCTTATTAACCAATTTGAGGAGCAAAGGAAATCAAAGCACCATAACTTGACTTTGTGCATTCTACTCTCCCTTTTCTGGGTACCCTCCCATCTGTGTGTCCTTCCAATTCATTGACTAGATTGGTCAAGAGGAAAAGAGCACAGATGAAAGAAGACAGAATGAATTGACACAGAGAGAGATGGATTTAGAAAGGTTTGGACACAAAAACTAGAGAAAGAGTCAGGGAAATGGCCAAATCTGATGGGTGGGTTCCACTCTACCTAAAATTGGGAAGGAGGAGCCCAGCTCCCTCCCTCCCCCCCGCCCGGCCCCCACCTGCACACCAGCGCTGCTTGCTAAGCATTTCTTCCACACTTCATCTCCATTTCCCCTTACATTGGATGTGTTTTCATTCCTGTTATGCCTGAGAAAGTTCCAAAAATACACAGAGAAAGTCTGGTTATATGGTATTTAGAATTGGCCCCAGAACAGAAACTACTCTGAAAAGAGGCTTGTTTTCAGTGTCTGTTTGTTTGCCAGGATCCAGCATCATGGTGTTGTGTGGGTGGTGGAAATAAGTACTTGCATATTTGTGTTTTGTTCCAGCCACTCCGAAGCATTTGAGTTTTTCTCAGTGCCCAGACCCGTGTTAATGATCATGCCCAGTTAGGAGCTCAGGACTTTTAATTGAATCCTGGCTGGACCCCTACTTAACCATGGGAAAATTTCTTATTCAGTGCAGACCCCGGTTTTCTCACCTGCAATGGGAATATTAACATATACCTCCCAGGGTTAATGAGAACTGAAGAAGATAATATTACTAAAGGGACTATCCCAGGGTGTGACATGGAGATAAAGCTCAGGAATGGGTGATTGTCACCATTATTATCATCACTGAGTTGTAACCATGCACCAGGGCTTGACATGTACCTTTGCTTAACAAAATATTAACCAGAATCAGAGGTTTTCATAAAATAATCTAGAATGTTCTTTCCATTTTGTAGAGGGTATAGCTCTAAGTATTGGGTGATGGTTAATTTCCCTTATATACACATTTTTAAATATTTGAGCAGAAACAGAGTTAGGGGCATGCCAGAGCTGTACTTGCTGGCTATGAATCTGAGAGGCAGGGTAATAGGTATGGCGGGGAGAGGCGTCAGTTACCCGGTTCACGTTGAGGCTCTGAAGTAGGTAAGTCTAGAACTTGGAGGTCTACCTGGAAGCTGGTATGATTGGAAAGGGTACCGTTTTCACCTGTGACAGGATCACTCCAAGTGCCAAATGACTTCTGTCTGGGTGATCTTTAAAGATGTGTTCCTGACTCTCATCTAATATGATGCGTGCAGAGAATGTAATTTCCCAAGTGGTGTCATGAGGAATTTCTAGGAATGTATAATGCCAAGTAAGACCTGGGATTAAACCCTATTTTGGGTTCAAATCCTAGTGCTACCACTAATTAGTTGTGGACCTTATCTATAAGTTACATTCTTTGAGCTTAATTAGGAGTTGATTTGTCAGGTTACTTGTTCTGATGAGAGCTGGCTGAAGAGGTTAGTGGAGAAAGCATAACCAGATAGGTATGGATGATATTGGTGCTGGCATTAGGCAGGCAAGGGATCCAAAGACAGGAGAGGGATATAGCCAGGAGATTTGGCATGTCTGGAATTCCTAAAACCTCCAATTTTGTAAGAAATCCAGAGCCAGGCAGACTAGTCTTTCAAAAGAGTGACAGCTGGGATTCAAATACAGGCTGGACTATGTGTTTATGTCTGGCAGTTATCATTGACTTGGGACAAATTCCTTGACTTCTCTGATCCTCAATTTTCTGTGTGTAAAATGGAGACAATGACCACTTCCCTGCTTACTCTACAGTGTGTCCTGAGACTCAATATCATTTGCATGAAAGTGCTTTGTAAAGTTGATATGCAATTAAAACTTTCATAATTTTTTTCTCTGAAAGAGATGACTGAGTAATGCATATCTCACCTTTTTCTACTACCCTTCCCACTATTCCCTCTTCCATTCTCCTTATCTCCACTTGTTTGAGGAGGGGTATTGTGCTCCTTAATTCAATATAAGAGAACCAGTTGAAATGATGTAATATTTAGGACTTATCAGCATGCCAGGGAAAAGTGGTTCCTGTTTTAATTACATTAGACAAAAGGTAAGTAAATGATTGAATTGAGTTTGACATTTTCAGTCAGAAGAAGGCTTTGCTTTTTTCCTAATAACCTTAAAACAAAAGACTTGAAAAATTAGCTGATTTCATGGGTGAAAAGACAGATTTGTGTTTAGGGAGGGAGTTGATGATGGAGACTGAGTTGAAAAATCAAGCAGAGAGATTAAAGTCTGGAAAATGCCCACAGAACGTATTCACTTCTACAAAGGAAATTTCCATATCAGAATAGGTCACTTTGCCATATGCATTATAGCTCTGCCTGCCCTGGTTTTAACTTTTATTAGGTTATTCCATCTGGCTCCTGGTCAGCATTAGAAAGTATTTTATGTGAGAAACCTCTGCAGTCTGAGGTTTTAGTTCACTGAGAATTTTGATATTTCCACTTATCTTTATTGGGCTGCTTGTAAAGAGATGGAAGGTCTTTACCCAAACACTGTCTCTAAGTCCATTTAGAAAAAACGATGATGGGTAAGTGATTAAGCTTAAGGGAGAAAATATAGGACTCATTAATGGTCAAAAGAAGGCATCCGGGGGTACACTGAGCTAGTTGGCTGCTTGTCTGGGTTACTTAGTAAGTATGGGGTCTGCATGTGTGCATGCATGGGTGTGTTGGTGCACACGCATGCACCACATCCACTTGGGTAGAATTGTGATGAAAGCTAAGGTATTTCCTGTCATTCCTCCTCCTGATTTTTTGGTGTTTGTTCTCACTGTTGCTGCCTCCAATACTTTACAGTAGGTCCTGGGGTTACATCGGAGATCCATTCCTATGGTGTGACTTAATGTAATTTTCGCCCTAAGTTGGTACCCACCTACATAAGCACCTACGTCACTCACATGGAGCACATACACAGCAGTAATGAAATGAAACAGTAAAAAAAAAAAAAAAAAAAAAAAAAGTAAAAGAATGACAACAATTCCTGACCTTTACTTGTGGTAAATAAATAATAAAAAACATAAAGCACATATGTACATATATTGAAATGATGTCTTTTTTTTTATATAAATAAATTGGAGATGGCGACGTAACCATGAAATGTACATCGAGTCTGATGTAATCCAAGGACTGCCTGTGTTCCTCTCCCTTTCTGCTTTAACCTTTCTCTTCAAAGTCTCTGCTTTCCTACATAACCAGAGTAATTGATAATTAACAGCTTAGAGTGGTATTAGTGGGGGTATAGGAGGCATTTGCTTTTTCAAGTTTTTGCTTCAAAGAAACTCTTGGGCTAAAGAGGATGGAAGTGTTGACCAGGATATGGGGCAGGGTCTAGTGTTTGGAAAAGTCACTTCACCGAAGGACCAGATGTTTCACCAGGAGGAGAGTTTGAGGAGGAAGTGAGAGCTGTCCTGGAAAGCAGTAGCAGGGACGGGGGGCTGCTGGGGCTGGTTCAGGGCCTGTGCAGGGTCAGGAGCCAGAGAGAATCTCATCTCAGTTCTGGGCTCTTGGAGAAGGGGTGCAGCATGTGAAAGAGTAAGTGTGAGCTCCGAGTCTCTGGCAGGGCTGAGGGCATTCTTGCAGTAAGTAGGAGGCGGGGAGGGGACACACCAAGACCCTCCAAACTCCATGATTCAGCCAGACTGGGCTCTGGGGGGAGGTTAGCCCTGCAGTCACAGTCACCAGAAAATGCGATTTTTCTGCTGCTGTGTCGTGGTGTGAAAGCAATATCAAGCTTTTTAAGAAAATTAAGCCTGCGCCCCTTTTCCTGCCAAATGTTGGTTTTTGCCTCCTCCTCATGGTTTTTCCTTTTTTTTATTTTTCAAGGGTGCTTGTGTAGTTTGACTTCCACAATTTCCTGGAGACTGAATAAATTCTTGCCTTGCTCTTTTCAAGTGCAAGGTCATTCAGATGACACTCGATACAGCGGAGAAATGGCATCATTCTCGTTTTCAATCAACGTCTCTGATTAGTATTCATTTGAGATATTAACAGGACTGAGAGTAAACACCAGGGTTTTATCCCCTCTTCTAAATGGGCATTTGCTCAAGGTATGTCCCTTCTGTTTTGTCATGATTCATAAATCACCTGTCTGTAAAAATCAAAGGCTGAGCATATTTGGTTACCCGTGGCAATGATGGACTTTTTATCAATGACATTTGCCTTCCTGCCCTGGGTTCTTCTTAAGTACTGGAGCCTTTCCTCCCTTGACCTTTGAACTGATTTCCTGTCCCAGCATAAACGTCTCTTTTCTTTCTTTCTGACAGATGCCTGTAGAAGAGCAATGAAACATTATGAGACTTGGGTTTGTTTGTGTTTGTTTGGTTTCTCTGCAAAGTGGTCTGGCTGGATGTAATCAATGCTGCTTTGTTCAATGGGCTTCGAGCAATGATGTGCAGATGCCAGAACATGACATGTGTGGGCACAAGGTAGCTTAATTCTAGTCTTATTTGCACCTCTGACTTGTTGTTAGTAGGGCTTCCTCTCCAAAAAGTCACCTCATAGAGAAAACCAGCCACTGCTCAGCCTGCTGTCCATTTAATGCACACTCTAACCAATGGACACAGATACTAGGAGGGTGAAGGTGTGTGCAGGGCAGAGGTCAATGGAGGAAAAAGGAGACATATGCATTACTATTTATAATACTTTAAACAATAAAAAATAAAATAAAAAGGCTTAGCTATTAGTTTCAAGGAGGAACATTTAAGAACTGGGCTAAATTGTGGCCTTTAGAATTTTTTAAAATATATTTTTATTGTTTTCAGAGAGGAAGGAGGAGGGAGAGAGAGAAACATCCATGATGAGAGAGACTCATGGATTGGCTGCCTCCTGCAAGTCCCCCACTGGAGATCAAGCCC
>JAAGEH010000079.1:8011681-8090913 GCA_011751065.1 Lasiurus cinereus | reverse complement strand
TCAGCATTTATATAATACTGGTTTGGTGTTGATGAACTCCATTACCTTTTTTTTTTTTTTTTTTTTAATCTGTGAAGTTCTTTATCTGCCCTTCAATTCTGAATGCTGGCTTTGCTGGGTAGAGTAATGTTGGTTGTAAGTAAGGTTTTTGCTATTCATCACTTTGAATATTTCTTGCCACTCCCTTCTGGCCTGCATTGTTTCTGTTGAGAAATCAGCTGACAATCGTATGAATGTTCCCTTGTAGGTAATTGACTGTTTTTCTCTTGCTGCTTTTAATATTCTCTCTTTGTCTTTTGCTCTTGGTATTTTAATTATGATGTGTCTTGGTGTGGTCCTCTTTGGATTCCTTTTATATGGGGTTCTGTGTGCTTCCTGGACTTGTAAGTCTGTTTCTTTCACCAGGTGTGGGAACTTTTCAGTCATTATTTCTTCAAATAGGTTTTCAGTATCTTGCTCTGTCTCTTCTTCTGGCACCCCATAATTCTGATGTTGGTATGCTTGAAGTTGTTCCAGAGGCTTCTTACACTGTCTTCACATTTTTGGATTCTTTTTTTCATTTTGCTTTTCCAGTGGAATGTTTTCTGCTTCTTTGTATTTCAGATCTTTGACTTGATTCTTGCTTTCCTCTAGTCTGCTATTAGGTCTTTGTATAATATTTTTTATTTCAGTCAGTGTATGTTTAATTTCTAGTTGTTCTTTTTTCATCTCTTGTTGGTCCTTTTTCATTTCCTCTTGGTCTCACTAAATTTATCCATCTTTTCTAGGAAATTCTTGAAAAACCTTATAACCATGGTTTTGAACTCTACATCCAATCTTTTGTTTTCTTCCATTTCTTTCGTTTGTGATCTGTTCCTTTGTCTCCACATTTTTGCTATGCCAGGAGAACTTCTTTCCTGGAGTCAACCTTATGGTACAAGACTTGCAAATTTGCAAAAGCCTCTCTGTTGAGCTTGGATGGGGTGGAGTCTCAGGGCTGAGCAGACAGCCTTGGCTTCCAGTCAGCCCCGCCCTACATGGCCCCTGGGTCTCAAGTGTCTGTCAGTAATCGCTGCAGCCTTCTGTGTGCACGCACCCACCTCTGGATTTCTGCCTTTCCATTTCCCGTGCGCTCTGGAACCGTGTGAGTCTGGGTTCTGACGGTCTCGCCTGAAACTGGGGTTCAGTGCAATTGGAGGTGGAGTTCAGCACAGTTGGGAGGCTGGAATTTAGTGCAATTGGATAAGGGTTCAGTACAGTTGGATAAGGGTTTCAGTGAAGTCAGGAGTCTCTGTCTCCCTCCAGCCAGAGGAAGCCAGCCAGGCACTCCATTGCCTGCTCTCTCCACGCACGTATCTCTGTACCCCAGCTTTTTGCAGCTTCTCTGAGTCTACATGTATCCCTCTCTTTCCTTCTAGTTATAGAATTTCCACTCAGCCAGCTTTCCTGTGGTTCTGGATGACGTCCATTCTGTCTTTTAGTTGTAGTTTTGAAATTGTGTGAGGCAGCAGTTTAGGTGTTTACCTATGCCGCCACTTTGGTTTCTCTGAAATTGTGGCCTTTTTTTGTGCTTTGTTTTTTTATTTTCTTAAATGACAGTTATGAGTCTGTCCCTCATTCACACCATTGAATGTCGAGAGTTTAGAAGGTTGGGTCCTTTAAGGAGATCATTTTGCAGGGCTTGGAGTTAGGAACTTGGACTGAAGCTCATCCTGTAAACATTCTCATTATGGAGTCTGATGGGTGGGAGGTTGATAGGTTACTTTCTTAGTGACGGTCTGGCATTAGGAGCAGTTACTCCAGAAAAGAGTGTTCCCTGGTTTTCAGATGAATCACACTGGAAACAAATCTGATGTGATTATTTGTATTAATACATTTAAAAAGTTGTGCTATCATTTATATAACATAAAACTCACTATTTTAACCATTTTTAAAGTATACAATCTGTGTCATTAAGTACATTCTCATTGTTTGGTGACCATCACCACCTTCTGTCTCTAGAACTTTTCATCTTCCCAAACAGAACCTCTGTGCCCATTAAACATTAACTCCCCATTTGCTCCTCTCTGCAGCCCTGATGATCACTGTTCTGCCTCTGGGAATTTGACAATTCCAGGAACCGCATATAGCTAGGAGACCATGTACACTTTCCTCTCACCCCCACATGATCACCACTTCTTTCTATTGTTCTTAGTGTGATGATCCTTTCAGTTTCCTTTCTATGTATTCACATATTTGCATACTTTTTATTTACATGTTTCTTTTAAAAAATGTCAGGTAATACACAGATTCTAACTGTTCTACAATTTACTCCTTTTCATGTACCAACATATCTTGGAAATCATTTGTGGTTTAATTATTGTTTTATTGACTTCATAGTACACCATAATGTATATATGTTATAATTTATACAAATTGCTCCCCAACTGGTGGGCATTTAAGTGTTTCAGTTTTTTTACTCTCATCCAATGAGAAGTCATGATAGAGATCTTTTAACATCTTCCTTCTGTGCATATGAGCAAGGATTTTTAAATTTTTATTTATTTATTTATTTATTTATTTATTTATTTATTTATTTATAAATATATTTTTATTGACTTCAGAAAAGAAGGGAGATAGAAACATCAATGAGGAGAAAGAATCATTGACCAGCTGCCTCCTGGGGAATGAGCTCACAACCTGGGCATATGCCCTTGACCAGAATGGAATCTGGGACCCTTCAGTCTGCAGGCCAACCCTCTATCAACTGAGCCAAACCAGTTAGGGTAGCAAGGATTTTTTAAAAGCATAATTCCTGAAAATGGAATTGCTCAGTCAAAAGGCATGTCCACTTAAAACTTGAAAACAATTTTGATTGTTTTCAGAAAGGGCATCACTAAGTTACACATTAGTCATATGAATGATGATGTTATAATTTGGCATCTATTCTAGCATTTGATATTATTCATCTTTTAAACTTCTGCCAAAAGCATCTTAAAATTTGCTATTCACATTATCTACTTTGGTAATAGGAGAGAGCAGAGGGTCACAGGGGAAACAGGGGAGGGAAGGTGAGAGGAATTGTTCTGGAATGTGCAGGGGCTGGATTCAGTTGACCAAGAACAGATGCTCCCAAAACACTTGGCTGGCTCACTTCTGCTGCATTCACAAGCCATGTGGCCTTCTGCTGAGTGACCCAAGGCTATCTACCCACCATGAGTTGCTATAGTTGCCTCTGTCCACAACAGAGGCCAGCACATTCTTCGTTTCAGAAGCATTGATGCTTTTAGCTGTCCTGAGGCTTATCTTGAAGCTGCTTCACCCAGCGCTGCCTCTGCCTGGAGTGCTCTTTCTCCAACTCATCTATCCAGCCTGCTCACCTTTAAGTCAATTTAAATGTCACTTCCTCAGAAAGAGCCCCCTGGAGGTCTCACTGGTCCAGTACTTGTCCTTCAATGCACTTATAACATTTGTAGTTAAATGTTTGTGTGATATTGTCAGTGAGATTTGATAAAGTCTGTCTTTCCCTCTAGCTTAAGCTCAATGAATGTTGGAAATCTGTATATTATAGTCAGCTGTGTATCCTTGTGGCTGTCACAGAGAAGGCGCTCAATAAATATTTGTTGGATGAATTAAGGCACTCACAATGCAGAGCGTTAACAATTTACAATTTTACAAATAAGAAAATTAGGTCTAGAGAGGTTCAAACCCACACATAATGAATGATTGCTGTATGCCAGGCAGGGGTTCAGGCCTTCCCATTCTGCTCAGAATAATGTCTGGTGCTGTTCAAACCATTTTACCTGAAAGTAACTCTATAATGTAGTTGTTATCTTTACCCCCATTTTACAGTTGGAAACATCAAAACATAGCTCTTCATAGGAATAAAATGAGGACGATCTACCTGTACTGTAGCTAATATTGGCCCCTGATGATCTTGTAAGGAAGGGAAGGCCAGTTACACTTCTTCCCTCTTTGGAAGAGGTTCCACAACCTGAACTTTCTTGCTCTGGTCTACTTCCTTAAGGACTGGTATGTGATCAGTTAACTGCTCTCAAACAAACTAAATGAGCCAAGGTATTAATTGTTTAATTATTCTACGAGGCTCCTATGTATTTTAAAAGAGGATTCCTGGGATAGCAGTTTAACCAAATTGAAGAGCTCTCCTGTGGTGGGGATTCCAGGGTCTGTTGCAGGTTGGGAAAGACCTTACCCTTCTGGACACACATCAGAGAAGGTTCAGTCCCCAGCTCTCCTAGGTGAAGTTTCCTTTTGCAAGCAGCTCTATTTGTATCACTTCTTGTCTGAACTGAACATGCTTACAGGGGAAATTGCTTCATGGAGACGGATGGAAGACCTTAAGACTTCTGTTTTCTCTCTCCTGGGCTCTGGAAGGCATTTAGGAATCACATTTCCAGTCTCAAAATAGAGGCAAAACCTACTTTAATTCATTTAATTTACCTCTTTATATCCCGGAGTTTCCACAAAGGAAGTCAGCCAGAACCCACTTCTTCACGGCTTTGAGGCAGCATGGGATAATGCAAAGAGCATGGACTGTGAGAGCCAACAGGTGGGAGTGTGAATCTTGGCTTTGCTACTTTTTAATTATTTAATCTTTTTAAGCTGAAATGCTCCTTTTTGAAAAATGGGAGTGATGATACTTACTCCATGATAATTGAGAGGATTAGGATAATATCTGTCAAACACCTATCAGTGAGCCTGGCAGATGTCAGGCAAACATCACATGGTAGCTATAACTTTCAGATTGAAAGACATTTACAAAGTCAAGTTTTGGGGCCAGTAAATGTCGTAAACTCTACCTTTATTAAATGTATCAGGTTTTGCAGGACTTTTAGAATCATTGGCATGTAATATGATAAGTGTACTTTATTTCTACATTCTCTTAATTTAATTTATATTACAATGTTCTGAAAAAAAAGTGTGAATCATTTAATAGTTACATTAGTCCTAGGGAATGATTTTCAAAATTAGTATGTATCTTTCAATTAAATATATATCCTAAAATTTTTACCCATCCTTTCTCTCTTTAGCTGCCCATGAAACCATACAAAATTTAATGAGAGATTTTTTTCTGGGATCATAATCAGAATATATTTCTAAAAGCATGACAATTTCCTTTTCAACTTTTAATGATGTAGAAGGATTTTTGTTTGTAACATTAAGGTGATCAAGTTGTATATGTGCAATGCATGTAAATAGCATTGCTAAATAAATATCACATGGTTTGTAAAATCCCAATGGTTGTTTATACCCAGGCCAAAGTGGAATGTAGATTGAATATAATGGGATCAGGAACTGTGATTCACTAAGAGAACTCAACCTGCAGATGAATTGGTATGGTACCTATCTTATTTATCTTTGTGTTCTCAGGATCTAGCACACACTAGGTGCTGAATAAGTGTTTACTGCATGAATAAACATTTATGTACATGGATAGAAATAATGTCCAAAGCTGCAAGTCATCATGACTATTAAGGTCTTTGCTAAACTTAATTTATTCTGTAAACTTTTATTTAGTATCCACTTAATGCTAAGCAGTAGGCTTGGGATAAACTGTTGAGCAAAATCAATTCTTTCTGATGTGAAAGTATCCGGCAGGTAGACAACAGACCGTGGTGGGCATATGACTCATTTGCTGTGTTCTTGTTTAGCATGATCTTGTTCTTTCTATTCGAAGGGTATTTTTGGTTGAATTCACAGATGAATGAAAAAGCGGGGGGGAGGGGGGGAGATAAATAAAGGACTTCAAAGTGAAATGGTGCAAGATACCTTCCTTGTCCAGCCCTTCAAACCTCTTCCAAATTATGTGTTTGTTTCAGCCCTGAAACAATATTACTGGGACCCTAAGAGCAATTTTGATGAAGACAATCCCTAGAAAGTTTGGGAAACTGTTGTAATCACTAGGCAGAATAAATAGACAGCTGATGAGAACATTTAAGTAATAGTTTTAAACACCAACTTTTTTTTTTAGCTTGCAATTCTGTGTGTTGGCAATTTGGCCTGGGCTCAGGTGGTTCTGTTGATCTAAACATAGGGATTGGCTAGCTTGGCCTGAGGTTCAGATGTATATGCAGTCAGCAGCTGGGTCAGCTTAGGGGCTGGCTGGCCAGCTGGTTGCCTTGGTTCTACTTTATGTGGTCTCTCATATTTCAGCAGGGTAGCCCAGGCCAGAGGGCAAGCCCAGTGAGCATGCCATTATCAAGTCTCTGCTTATGGCTTACAAAGCAAACCCCGTGGCAAGCCAGAATCAAGGGACCAGAAATAGACTCTACACCTTTGGGAATTACTGTAAGGACACGCTATAAAGGGGTGTAGAAACAGGGAGGAGAAGAATTTGTGGCCAGTTTTATAATAACCTCTCCCTCTAATTTTAGTTATTCTCTATATAATGCTTACAACGTTTGTCATAGTCACATACCATCTTTTTTGTATTTATTTTTAATTTAAAAAAATTTTTACATACCATCTTTATTACCTTTTAAGAATTCAACTTCAACTTAAAAAAACAAAAACAAAACAAAAACAGCCCTAGCTGGTTTGGTTCAGTGGATAGAGCACTGGCCTATGGACTGAAGAGTCCCAGGTTGGATTCTGGTCAAAGGCACATGCCCGGATTGTGGGTTTGATTGCCAATTGGAGGCATGCAGGAGGCAGCCGATCAACGATTCTCTCTCATCATTGATGTTTCTATCTCTCCCTCTCTTATCCTCCCTGAAATCAATAAAAATATATTTAAAAAAACCCCACACACTTATTTTAACTTCCTCCTAAGCAATCTTATTTTTGAAATCACAGACTTAGTGTATTAGTTATTGTTGTGGATTTATGGTGTCCCTCCAACATCCACATATTAAATTTCCAGCCCTCAGTAACTTACAATGGGACCTTATTTGGAAATAGGTTTTTTGTGGATGTAATTAGTTAAGATGAGGTCATGCTGGAGTAGGGTGGGCCTTTAAACCATTTTGACTGCTGTCTTTATAAGAAGGTGGCCATGTGAAGACAGAGACAGTGGAGGAATAGCATGTTAAGACAAGGAAGGCCAGAGATTGCCAGCAAATGCCAGGATCTAGGGAAGTAGTCTTCTCTTGCAGGTTTCAGAAGGAGCCTGGCCCTGCTGAAACTTTAATATCAAACTTTTAGCACCCAGAACTGTGAGATAATACATTTTTGTTGTTTGAAGCCAACCTGTTTGTGACATTTTACTACGGTTGAAAAACTAATACTGTTATTTAAAAAAAAATACTAACTTAAACCATATGAAATGATCACTTTTGTATCTTTAA
This sequence comes from Lasiurus cinereus, assembly GCA_011751065.1. NCBI lineage: Eukaryota > Metazoa > Chordata > Mammalia > Chiroptera > Vespertilionidae > Lasiurus > Lasiurus cinereus. The sequence continues at coordinate 8,083,648 of JAAGEH010000079.1, read as the reverse complement.
GATACAAAATGGTCAAAGAACAGCAATTTCACATTAAAATGAATACCTGGCTATTGCAAGAAGTGTGGACTACCTAAAATTATCTTGTATACTCTCCTTGGTAAATTGCTACATTTTTGAAGTCATTAGTGTAAAATGTTCTTTTCCAAAATAAGGCACTTAGATTTACTGGGAAGTTCAGGCTCTGCGTAATTTTTCTCCTCACCGTGTTCTCGCTCCTTGCTTTACATACTTGAAGTATTAAAATAAAAAGCTGTATAATTGATTTGAAAATTCTCTAAACCTGATTAAAAAGTTTCTTAGTATTGAGCTTGATTTTTTTCAAAAAAAAAAAATCCAGGAATTTGGCTCTGACCTTAGGATATTAAAAAAGTCAAGAAGTAGATTTTTCAGAACAAAATGTGTTATTTGATTTCTAAATAAGATGTGTGAATTGAATCAAGCTTTCATCATCGAGACAGTCCACAATAACTTGCAACAAACTGCTTCATTAGAATTAAATTGCAATTACTTTTGCATGGAAGTAATAATAATAAAGTAATGAAATCTAAAATTTCTTCATCTTGCAACTAGTAGCTAATTAAGAGACTGTCATGATTATTTTGAGCAACTGATCATTTCCATCAATCAACCAAGCAACCCTGATAAGCCAATCATTTTTTAATCGATGTTGAGCCACTGAAAAGTTGCCATAGATACCAAATTCTACAGCCATCACAACAGCAAGTCAGGTTAGAATTGGAAGTGACAGGTGTATTCATCACATAGTTAACAAGCCTTTGAAGGGAAAGAGAGAGTTTGTCAGAGTCCTTAGGCTGGGTATAAAAGATTGCAAAGAACACTCAAATTCCCAAAGAGCACTTCAAAAGCAGGGGGAAGGATCCGTTTTTCATTAGAAATGCAGGAAGATGTTTGCTTGAAATTCAAGCTTTAAGTAACAAGTTCCTTGAAGTTCTGCTTGGCTGTCATTTAGCAGGGGTCACCAGTAAGTTATCTTAAGAGCAGCGAGTTTCCGTTTTAAATTCCCCTGCCCCCTTTCCGCATCAGAAGTAATAAGGATGGTGGGGAGCATGGGGCAATGATTACTGTAAAAAGCAGTCCTGATTGCACTGCTTATAAATGTGGAAATTTGAAGGATTATACCTTTACTTGTGTGTGTATACTTATTGACCAGTTGTCAATATTGTCAGAATAAAGGAGAGAACCAAGAAATAGGTTTTGAAAGTCATTGTACATAACCAGTATCTATTAGTAAAAGTATTGGGTGTTCAGGACTTTTGAGACTATGTGATAAGACCAGAGGGTTTCAAGATAAAAAACAAAACAAAAACAACCAAACCCAAACCCAAAATGAATATATTTCAAAGGTATATCACACACCTCCCAGTCTCTTGTTTTACCTCTGAATGAGCTGATCCTCATTGCCCACATCAGCAGGTAGACTGGGTGGAAACACAGTCACATCCTCAGGCCCCAGGCACGAGCACTGGAAAGAGAGTCAGGATAAAAGGAGAACAGAGTCTGAGTCCGGCTCTGCCATTTACTCTGTGTGACAAAAGGCTCTCCAGGACCGTCAGCCCAGGAGGGAGGAGGGCCTGCTTGGATCTCTAAAAGTTTCACCTGGCTCTAAGTTTCTTTGAGTCTCAGGGGTAGCTTGTGTCTGTACCATGCAGCCAGCGGTGGTTCATGGGGACTTGTGTCTGACTTGTTCACCCTGGCTAATTGTCAGCAGTCCTCTGTGTCTGGTGTGTGTCACAAGAGTCTGGGGCACCACTTTTGGTATCATGCTCCTAAATCACCAGCTGTGGGAGGCATATAATCTAACAAGTGAGATGGTTTGATAAGTAAAGGAAAGGAGGTGTGTAGAAGCTCCTAAAAGCTCAGAACCAAGGGTCTTGATTTCAAAGCCCAATTAGTCCAAGTGTTTTCATCTCTCTCTTCTTTACAGGACCTGAAGGGGGAGCTTTATCACAACAACCTAAAGGTCAGTGAAGAAAATCTGGGAATAATCAGTATATTAAACAGGTCATTGATATGGATATTTGTTTATACTAAACATGTATATCCATATCAGTAAAAAGAATAACCCACTGTGGCTCTAGTAGCAGGTATCTTCTTTTTCTTCTGCATCTTAATTAATGGCTTATTATAATTGTCCTATGGTGGCTTCTTGCTCATCTGCTTACTTGAATGTGTGCAGTTCCTTCTATTCCATGTTGTTTCTCTGCTTGGAATGCCCTTCCCCTCCTTGTCTACTTGGAAAATTGCTTCCCCATTTTTCAGGATTTAGATCAAGAGTTCTCTCCGCTTTGATTGCTCCCTTCTCACTCCTGAGAGCCATCTGTCTCTCTTATGAAATGTGATATTACATTGTTTTATAATTATTTATTTACATGTTTCTCTCACTGGATGCCAGCTCCTTGAGGTCAGGGTCTCTGCTTTATTTATTTGTATCTCTAAGACTTGGCACTACAAAGTGGTCCATAACTATTAACTAGTATAGATAAAATATAGATAAAATCGTTTATAACCATGAGGCTGACATAGAAAATTAGGCCTGGCAATAAGGTTCCCCATACTCATCTCAGGGATAAAGACATGAGGTGGACTCTGGGATAAGAGTATAGTGATGATTCAGGATGGGCTGGGCTCTGACTGGTCAGTCATATGTTTGTTAATTCTTATAGGGTGAACCATAGGGTTTGTGTATGGGAGTTAAGAGTCAAAAGCCTGGAAAATCAGATTAAAGTCTTGAATGCCAGATTAAGCACCTTTACTATGCTTTCTGCAATGTTATTTGAACTTGGAAATGACATAATTCAAAAAAGCACTTGGAAATGCTACCGTCCAAAAGGTGCTTTGGAACATTAATTGGCCTGTTGTAGTTGGGCTGATGTGGAGAGAGTGCAGCCAGAGAGACCAGTCTAAGAATGACTGGAATAGACTGGGTATGAGCTGGTAGGAAAGTGTAAAAGTATCAGTTGGAATGGAAGATGAGACTCCACAAAGCTTGTCCTGGCTATTAGGCTATATTTAATATTGAATCTGTAAAATATTTGATATGCTTTGAAATATTTTATCAGTGGCCCATGTCCTTGGTTGGGCTGCTTTAGAGCTCCACTGGGGTGAATCTGTGATTGCTGGCTCACTGGATGAGTCAGGAGTGAGAAGCATTGAACTAAAGCTTGCATCAGGAATTATAATGACCCACCTCTGAATGGATGACCTGTCCCTCTGCATTGAGTCTGTTTTTTTTCTATTGTGGCTAATAAGAATTTCATGGGTATTGTTGACCCTCTGAGAAAATCCATGCCTGACCTCATATCATTAGTTGTGATATCTGTTACATCCTCATACCCCTTTCCAACACATCATTAGCACCCGTTTTTTTATGCTCTGTCACTCCCCTCTTGCTCCTCTGTCCCGAGAATCCTCTACTCCCCACCACCTTGAGTCTCTAGTGGTAGAGATAAGACAGATACAAAAATCTTTATGCCCTCTACTACTGTCCAAATATCTTGTTTGTTTCTCTCTTTTCCATTCGGGGTTCCTGACTGCCAGTTGAATATCTCTGTTTAAGAAAAATTTCTCAGACAGTTCCAAGCAGAAAGTGAAAAGGAATATGGATCCACATATGCTAGAGCTAAGATGCAATCTTTGTGGACTTGTCTCAGAAGAAGTCTAATTCCTATGTATACCAATCTGGTTCCTTTCACAGTCCTTCCCTCTTTCCCTCTTCCACACCCTTCCCCCCCGGCCAATTCCCATCTGATAGATAAGCATCCAGAAAAGGTTAATCTCATTAGCTCAGAGAACTCCAGTTCTGACCTCCCATCCTCGGCTCCAAACCCAGATCCATCCTGCCAACTTGTGCCTGGAATTCCCTTCCTAGTCCAGCCTCTCTTAATGGTAATTCATTCAATGAGTGATGCTCTCACTGGAAGAAATTCAGTTTGGAGCCTCACTCCACAGCTGAGGGACTAGAGCAGTAATCGTCATGTTTAGGAATCTAAAAATCCAGAACAATTAGATCAACGTCTCTGAAGTTGAGATCCAGGCATCAGTATTTCTTTACAGCTTTGTATGTGACTCCAGTGTGTAGCAAGGTTGAGAATCACTGGTCTAGGCCTGAGGGAAAAGGCACGTTAATAAGCTGAAAATGTCTACATCTGAGCATGTCCTTCTCTCTTCCTCTCCCATCTCTCCAAACTCAAGGACTACTTAAAGAACTTTAAAAATGCCCCCTCTGTTGAATAATGTATTTCTTTTGTATCTGTTTTATCACAGCCTGAATAATATATTAATCATGTATCACAATTTCTTCTTTTCTGAAAGTGTGTTCCTTGCTGGTAAACACAAGCTGGCTGGGGACTTTCTCGGCCAGCACTGGCCTGGTTCTTAGCAGCTGACCCCCTCACAGGGTGCCCTGGCTCAGGTGCCTCTGTCCTGTAAACCAAGGAATTCCTAAAATCTTCTCCAAGGCAGCTGGGAAGTTTGCTGAAAATATCTTTGGACTTCATCTAAGATGGTCTTGGGAATTACTTTATAAAATGGGGTTCTGCTCAAGAGCATGTTAGGTGGCTTTTTGATCCCTCACAATGCTATAATTTCGTATACAAAAAATAAAGAATTTAAAATGGTTTTTGTTTCTAAATTTGAAAATGACTAGATCATAAGTACATATTCTAAAGAGGTCTCCCCCTGAGGAAGTTTTTAAAATCATAACCTGTCAGCGCACGAAAGGGCCTTGAAAACTTCCTTTCAAATTCCTTCATTTCAGGGCAACCAAGGCCCACGGGGGGTTAATATTAGTCCCAAATCACAGAGCAAATTAGTGGCAGAATTAATACCAGAAACCAAATCTGTTAACTCCCAGATGGGTATCCCCACCCTGCTACACCATTCTGCCTATTATATTTAAATTTCTTTTTGCCAACACAAGCTTCCTTCCATGGCCCCCTCACCCTAAGGATTTTATTAAGGAAATATCTGCTTTATTTTTAAGTGGCTGATAGAACTCACCAATTAGGTCATTGAGATGGTTCTGAGGATGCATTAAGTCATTTTTATATAAGCTGGAAAATGAATCTGTAAGACTATAATGCAGGGTAATGAGATGTCAAAAGTCATTGAGATGAGAGGATCTGAGTACAATTGTAGAAACTCTGAAATAGGCTTAGGAATTTTCCAGGTTTTCCTTTCATTGTTTATATTTTATTGGTTATAAGGTAATTGATGTGAAAAACCCAAATAGCCACATTTTTCCATTTGGGCGTATGACTCAGAACATCGAAGATCTTTTTAGAGCATTTCAACCATTTACCACACCTTTAATGGGGGGAAAAAGGTTCAAAAATTCCTTTATTTACTTTTTCACATGTTTTATATTTTCTGGATTTCTTAGTGGCAGCTGTAAAAAGGGCTTTTCATGTGATCATTTCATTCAGTAATTTGTCTAAAGCGAGGCCTTTTCCCTTTTTTCTAATGCCTGCCCAGCTGTCACTGTTGCCTGCTAAAGTGATTTTTCTCTATTATGTTGTCACTTTACACTCCCACAGGGTCCAATCCTGCAGGCCTTACATGCATGGAACTCACATTAAAGTCATTGGAAGCTTTAACATGTAAGAATGTGGGTTTGGGGCCCAGAGGAAGGGCCTATTTTGAGACCTCAGACTCTGGAGTGCCAATCCACACAGTAAAAATGCCCGGATTCTGCAGAATCTCCTATCACACTAGATGGTTAGTACAACAGGTCCTTGAATAACAGCGATTTGCTATAACATGGATGAGATGCCTTAGGCACTTAAGTCTTATTTATATTTATTAGCACATGGTAAAATTGGTTTTGTGATGCATTCTTTTGCTTATAGTCACAGGACCTGTACTCAATTGGCTGATAAGGCCAGTTGTTGGGGTGGAATCTGCATCCATCTAAAAATCGAGCTTTCTAGGTTTGGCCAGGTGGCTCAGTTGGTTGGAGTGTAATCCTGATATGTTAAGTTTGCGGGTTTGATCCCCCATCAAGGCACATGTAGGTATCAACCACTGAATGCATAAATAAGTTGAACAAATTGATATTTCTTTTTTTTCTCTCTCTCTCTACAGTCAGTAAATTAAAACAAACAAAAGAGTGAGCTTTTTAGAATTTTATATTCTGAAGCACCTTCCATCTACCCTAACTCCACCATTCAAGCTTGGTATCAAAAGCAGAAAACTGGGATACCACAGGGGAGATGAGAACATCTGATATCAGAGTTAGTATTTAATTCGGTGTTTTCTGAGAGGGGGTAGTCTTGGGTTCAGCAACTAGGAGGGAAATGGAATTGTACTCAGAGAAAGTTGTCCTGGATAAGGTGAGCTGATCGGTCTTGGGAGGGTCTTCTTCTGAATTAGATGTCTTGGTTTTGCCTGTTCACATGTGAGATGGCCTTAGGGTATGAGTTGAATTGATCTCCTGTGAACAGATCAGGATCAAGTGATTCTTGGGCCTGAAATGTTCTATTTTATCTTTTTGTCTGACTCTTACATTTTTTTTTTTAAGAATCAAAAGTACTACCTCCACCAGGAAGCCCTCTAGGAATGCTGCAAGCTTCCCTGTCTTGGCTTTCTCTCAGAGAATCATGATGAGGAGTAGCTTCACCTCACCCACTTCTGGCTATAGATCTAGTGGCCCAGTGACCCTTGCACCTGTCCACTAATGTTACTGCTAGGAGCCCAGTGCACGGATTTGTGCACCTTGAAAGGAACTGTGGGCTGCGAGGTTGTGGTGGGCACAGGGCAGGTCTTGGCCCATATTCCATGCCCCTGCCCAACCCCTCCCACTATGGCCCCCAGTCTCCTGTTTTCCAGTAGCCCCACTCTGGTTCCCATGGCTCCCATGCACTGATAGTACTGGCCCTGCTTGCACCTGCTGATGGTGCAGAATGATTGGAGCTGGCCATCAGTGGGTGTGAGCAGCTGCGAGTGAGGGCTGCTGCCCCAATCACCCTCCAGGAACAGGGGGAGGTGGAGAAGCCCTCAGGTGCAACTGGGGCTGGTGCCAGCAGCAGGTGCCAGTGACAGATACTGTGCTGACAGTGGATACAAACAGGGCCATCTCCAGCAGTGGGTGCAAGTGGTGGCTGCCAGCCTCGATTGCCCCTCAGGAGCAGAGGGAGGTAGAAAAGCCCTGAGGGGCTATCAGGGCCATCTGCCACCACTCGAACCCACTGATGGCACCAAATGACTAGGGCTGGCACTGGGCACCAGCAGCCAGTGTGCATGACAGCTCTGGAAATGGCAGTGGATATGAGCAGGGCTGGTGCCAGCAGTAAGTGCTAGCACTGGGTGGGACCACAGTGTGTGGGAACAAAGAATTTTCAGTGACCACCAGAGACTCACCCCGATTACAGTGAGGGGTGGCCTGCTTGGTCTGGCACTCCTGCTCACCTGCTCCACCATACCACCAGGACCGATGCCCAACATATTCTGCGTGTGCCCCCTAGTGGTCAGTGCACGTCATAGTGACTGGTTCGGTTTTTCTGCCATTTGGTCTATTTGCCTATTAGGGTTTTATATAGATAGATTAGAGGTCCAGCACACAATTGAAATCGTGCAAGGAGTCACCCTGCCTCCTGCCATGCAAGGAGGCACCTGACTGGGGGCTGGGACCCATGCCTGACCCATGTAGCACTGGCTGCCTACTTTGTATTGGCTGGGGTGGGGGTGTGCTCCAAGCCACATGGCAGCTGCTTGGAACATGTCCCCAGCCACCATGTTGTGTCCGATGAGGGTGGGGGCAGGAGCTCCTGTGTGTTGTGTCTCCACTCTGGTCCACCTCCATCCCTAGCCTCCCAGTGGCCTCTGGGGCAGTGGGTGGCATGCAGTCCCCTCCTGCCTATCTGCGCGCCCAGCTCCTCCTGTGCAGTCATGAAGTTTGGCTAATTAGCATATTCCCTGTTTATATATGTAGATTAGGACATGCAGACATTAGTCTGAAAGGGAAGGGAGGAATTTTCTCATAGAGAAGTAGTTCTCTGAGAGATGAGAACACTGACTATCTCTCTGAGTTTAGGGCTGAAAGCTGAGATCATGAAGACTTTGCAAGACTTAGGGCACATATAGGGTCAAGTTAGGGCAGAGGAACACAGATTTGAAAAGAGGGGCTCCTTTCTCCCAACTCCTCACAGGTCTCCATGGAGCTCTGGTACTGAGGGTCCCCATGTGGGATCCCTTGAGAGATTGATGAGCCAAGCAGAACTTCCCTGGAAGTGCTGGGCCACAGGCTGCGGTCTGGAGCCTGCCTAGAGGGCTGGGGAGGAAGAATCTCTGCAGACTTGTTCTGGAGCATGGGGGACACTCTGGAGGACACTCTGCGGGTCTCCCTGACATACTGATGGAAGTTTTGAGGGGAGGCTGTAGTTCTAGGAGAGCAGATGTGGGCTCAGAGCCACACTCATTGCACATTAATGCTAACATTGACAACATTTGTATTCACATTCCCCTTAGAAGGAGTCGACTTCTTTAAAATAAAAAATAGTTCTGGGTGTAGTAAGTGGGAAGACTGGGCCTGTATGAGGGGCCCAGAAAGACTCTCATCAAACACACGTATCTGCTCTCATACACTCCTTCACACTTCTAACCACTCTTGATGCTAAGCACCTTCCCATAGGGAAAATTCCTCTGTTGTTTTAAATATTTATCCATGTTTCCATAGCTATTGACCCTGAACATCCTGCTCCTGAGGGATCTATACCAGTTCAGGGTTTGCTTCCATGCTATTTTATTATAGACATTTGTCCAATTGATACATGGGATAAGCACCACCTATGCACTGAGGCACACATGCCTTATTTAGAGGAGTCACAGAGTAATTGTTTTGATGCCTCTTAACATGTCTTGGGCTAGTACATGGAAAAATAAAGAATCATGGGAAAGAGCGCTGGTCTCAGGGTCATAAAACTAAGATGAGCGGCTCTGCCATTCTGGCTGGCAAGTCAGTTTCATCCATCTGTGTGTGAAAGTCAAGTATTTTACAAATGTATTTTACAAGTGTGTTTTACTTGCAAATCTATAGGAATGCATATTACATGTATTACATATTACTTTATATCTATGTGAGTAGTTATATACATGCATGTCATATTTATGTTATATATGATATACATGTATATCATATTAAGATTTAGATAAATCTTATATATATATAAATTTTGGGAAACTCTAAATCACTGAACAACATGTGTATTTGGATTATAATTGTTGAAATAATGTGGTGCTCATAGTCCCTATTATGTTTAGTATTGCTGGAGTATCATTCAATGATGTTTGAATTGTAAACAAGAAGCCCTGTGATATAACAGCTCCATTGTTTTCAATGGACTGTCCCTTCTCCTCTGGGGGAAAACAAAAGTAACCAAGAGAATCATCTAGTATGCTGCTCTGTCTCCACCTTCAATTTACTGTGTAGGCCCAGGAACAGAGAGCAAGGGAAGTCGATCAGCTGTAAAGGGAACAGTGACCTTCATTCATTTTTATTCTCTCTCTCTCTTTTTCTTGTGACTGAGGGACAATAACAATAAATTTTCTTTCCTTGCCTGTTTCAAGACAGAGAGATTTTAAGGGTGTTTTATGACCTCAGCTTGTCTCAGGCCAATCCGCCTCACTAGGGATGATGAAATAACCCTTGACGTCCATTAGCATAAGTGAATGTTACTTTGTTAACTCCAATGGGGTCCAGATCAGTGCTGATTCTTCCTTTGGCACTGCCTTTTGGAGGATGCAGCCAGGTGTTCTCCCAGATGTGAATGGGAGAGAGTCCTGCCTCCCTCCCTCCCAGCCCTCAGCCCAGAGCCTTCAGCTGCACACATTTATGCCTGACTGGGAACTGCTCAAGTGTTCCTTGAGCCACACACCCTGCTGCCTCTAATAAAACCTTCCCCTCCCCCTTGCCTGCTTCAGGAAAACAGAGAAAACAGTGACCGCGAGTCTGACTGTGGTCCTGGTGTGCAGAAGATCTGATATTCATGCAGCCTGGGTCTGTCACCATTGACCAAGCTTCAGCATGCATAGTCAGTGGTTCAATCCTCTTCTTTCCCCAAGAGGGGGTCATTGCACTGTGTAGCTCAGCCTTTTTTCTGGCAGAGTGTGGGCTAGGAAACCAGTGTGCCAGCATGACTGTGTATGTTTAGTGTGGAGAGGAAGAAGGAGAAACAAAATTATAAGATGCTAAGCCACAGAGTGATAAAAACTATCCTGGTTTGGTCCTGGCTAGTGTGCCTCAGTTGGTTGAACATCATCCCATGCACTAAGAGATTACTGGTTTGATTCTCTGTCAGGGCACATGCTCCAGTTGAGGTCTCCATCCCCAGTAGGAGATGTGCAGGAGGCAGATGATGGATGATTCTCTCTCAATCTTGATGTTTTTTTCTCTCTCTCTTCCTTTCTCTCTCTCTAAAATCAACAAAAACATGTTTTAAAATAAAACAAACAAATATACGAACAGAACTACCCTGGTTTGGCACTGAGCTCTGCAGAGAGCACTCGGGCAAAGAGGTGGTATCCAGGAGTCAGAAGACCTGAGATTCAGCTCTGACTGCAGTGTCCCCAGAAATTACTAACCTTCCCATCTCTCAGAGTCTTGACCTGCAGAATATAAAGTGATGCTTGTCCTACATCTTTTCCAGAGTTGTTGGAAGTTTCCAGTGGCAGCTCGCCTTTGTATGGAATTTGCTTCATAGTTTACAAAATGCACATAAAAGTAACAAGGTGAGCTGTAGCATCTTTCAAAGCTTGTGCTGCTGATCCTCTGAGTCAGAATTCACCATGAGGCTCCTCTAATGGACACTCAGGCTTGGGCACTTGACCCATAATAAGACAAGAAGATCTTCTGTCCTGGGGATTTACACTGGCTCATGAGCCATGTGCCGGCAGATTGCAGGAGAGCTTGGTCACCTGTGGACCTGCCCTGAAGAGACTGTCTCTGAGGTCCTGTTCTTCCCAAGGCCTGAGGTTCCATCTTCCTCTGTTTCTGTAGGCCTCTCAGTACTATTTGAATGAATTTCCCTTTTTTTTGGCATAAGTTAGCACCAAATATTGACTGAGGGAACTTCTAAGCTTTCTCAGCTAGAGTTTAGCTTTGTGACTTAGCCTGGGTTTGGCCTCAATTTGGGCTTAATAGGAATATCTCCCACAAAGGAGAGAATACCTAGTGGGGGCCTCTAGTATCAGCTTGTAATATTTCTGGGATGTTTAGCAAATAACCACTGTGCAGCTCAGCCATGTTGGAGCTTCCGGACTGGTAGGACAGACACGATTGAGATTCGAGGTTCTGGAACCAGTTGACCTGGTTTCACATGCTCTGCAGCTTACAACCTGTGCAACCCCTCAGTCTCAAGGCACAGTGTCTTAGTTTCTTTGTCTGTAAAATGGGAACAGTCATAGTCCTACGTCACAGGCTGTTATAAAGATGGATGAATGAAGTCACATGTGCAGAGTGGTACTTGGCACAAAGTAAGTGTTCAGTAAATGTTAGCTATTATAATTATCATCCTGATACTGATCACTCCTGCATTACTACTGAGGAAGCAAAGCCAGAGGAGGAAACCCAAAGCTGGGTTTACAGAAACACAGAAACCTTTTTTAAAAACCAAAGAATGAAAAGAAGAAACGGCTACGTGCAGGTGCCTAGGGCGATGTGCTCACGGCAGAGTGCTCTTCACTGGAGGAAAGACTTCTTCATAATGTTGACTTCACCCCAGGCTGCTCCGTCCACCAGAGAAGTTTCTAGTCAAGCTTTCCCTCACTGTCAGGGAGACAGCCACACTAGAGCTGATATGCTGCACGCAGAGATTGTGTCCTGAGAATTTTGCTCCCCTGGGTTCTGCCGAGCAGGCTGTGAGCACACAGGGCTCTCCTGCTTGTGAGAGCACCGGGCTATGCTAAGGGCTTCCGGACACCTTCGAGGGCATGGGGATCGGTGACAGATGGCGTGCGTGCCCCACAACACCCATGTACAACATGTCTGCTTGCCCAACAATGACAATCTGCTCACCTTGGCAAAACAAGCATGATATTCATTGGGAGCCTTGCTTCTAAGAAAGATAAATCCCGCTGTCACTGCACACAGAGATAAGAGAGACCGGATGACAGGTTTTCATTGATAAAAGATTCTCTCTGTATTTTAAAAGAATTTACTCTCTTCCCCTCTACTGATCCTCGCATGAGTTAAGGCGGAGATACACTATCTTTCAAGTTTGTGTCAAAATGTGTTATTACTGCGGGTGGCAGTGACTCAATTGCTTCATTTAATGATTTGACTCAAGTGGAATGTCGCCTGCACGTGAGCTGCAGGACCCAAACAAAATACGACCCCAGAATTGAGAATCAAGGCCAGAAGCATTCCTGGTTGAAAGGGAAACTGACAAGAGTTAACCTAAAATGGGAGAGATTCGCTGTTATGTGAAAATCTTCCTAGAAATTCATCTTTCCTAAGAGAGGTTTTAAAATTTATTGCTGACTAGGGTTTTTCTGGAAATCTCACTGGGGAGACACCATTGTACAATAATTAATATAAAATAAACAGTCATCTACTTAATTACCACATGAGGTGACATTGAAACAACAAAGTTGAAAAAAAAGGAGGGAAGAGATAAAGAATGAGAGAGTAGTCATTTGTCTACGTCCTGCCTATTGAGTAGTGGCAAAGATAAAAGTTCCTCTTGGTAGGTCTAAATGGGAGTGAGCAGGCACAGTCCTTACAGATAATCCTAAGCAAAGAAACTTGTGATCTTAATTTGGGTTCCCAGGTCGACTGCTGTATTGGGGAGAAACTGTATTGACCAGCTGACATGAATGTTTCAGTCTGTGTATTGCTTTTAATTATTAACAGTATGTTAATCCTTTTAACAACCCAAAGAGGTAGGGACTTTTATTAACCCCATTTTAAAGTTTAGGATATGTTAACTTATCTTTACAGCCTTCTGGAGTGGAAGATTTTATTGGTTCTGTTCGATAGATGAAAACGCTGCAGCTCAGCACACGGTAGATAAGAACTGGGCTCTCGCCCCAAGCTCTTTCACCGACTGCTGAGGTGGCTGCGGGAAGGTCCTGGTGGCAGATTGTATTGTTCCAAAATAGCCTCAGCAGCATTTCTGGTCCCACGTGCTCTGGTAGAATCCCACCATTCCCTCCTCTCGAACCTGGGAAAGACTTTGGGTCTGCCTCTGGGGATCCGATGTGCAGGAAGTGAGGTTGTGTGACTTCTGGGGGTAGGCTGTGAAGATGATACGGCTCTCACCAGGTCCTCCCTTCCTGGGGATCTTCTCCTGGGGAAACCCAGCCACCAGGCTGTGTAGAAGTCTTCACAGAGCAACCACATGGAGAGGCTCCGGGGAGGGGGGTGGAAGCTCCCAGCTGACTGCCAGCACCAAATGCCAGACGTGGGTGTGAAGAAAGTTTCAGACGATCCCAGCCCGCAGCCTTTGAGTCATCCAGGGGAGACCCAGCTGTTGGGGAACAGAGATGGACAGTCCTTGCTGTGCTCTGTCTGTATCTCTGAGCAAAGATCTACAGGCTTCTTTCCATTGTGCATCTGGAGGGAATTTTCTAGAGAGCCAGAGTAATGGAACAGCACTGTAACCCTGCAAATGTCAGTGCTCTTATCTACAAAATGGGAATAATAGCATGGGTGACTGTGAATTGCTCAGCACACTTCCCGGGTCATAATAAGTAAAGCTTGCATGGCACTTACTGGGGTCCTCGGAACTTACATATATTAACTTTAAATCCTTACCACAACCTTATGATGTGGGTAGTACTTAATTTCTTTTAATTGTGGTGAAATGGACATGGCAAGAAATGAGCCATTTTAAAGTGAACAAGTCAGTGGCATTTAGTATGTTCGGAATGTTGTCCAACCACCATCTCTGTCTAATTCCAAGGCATTTTCAACACCCCAAAAGGAAACATGGGTACTACTTTTAAATCCATTTTGCATATAGGGAAACTCAGGCAGTCATACAGAAAGTAACAGCGGGTATGGGTCTAGGGCACACTTGGACTTCTATGGTATCTGTGGTCTTTGCCACCATGCGACACTGCCGCCACTCATAAATGTTAACTGCTTGAAGGAAGTGACTTGCCCATCCTGGCACAGCTATCACATGGCCCATGCCAGATCACTCTATTCCCCAAGCTTGTGCTTTTTCTGCCGAGAGAGAACTCAACATCAAGTTTATTAATCCAGTTTCACAAATCGCTGCCATACGGAAACATCGAGTCAACGTCCAGGGCCTGATTGCCGTAGGAACTCATCCTGCTGAGGGCTAGACCTGGAGCCTGAACAACACCCACCCTCCCCGAAAGGTGCAGACACCCTTTGAGGCCGCACTTGAAATGGCCTGCTCTGCTAAGCATCCTAATTGCAACATTGATCTATCTGGAGTGGAAAGTATGTGCTACCACCTGCGGTGAGACGGCTGCTTGGCAGAGAAAAGAATCTCCGGTCCTAGACTCATAATTCTTTTATTCTGTGGTCTACCAAAATATTTGGATAATCACTTGAGCTAGGGCCATCCAATCGGAGACGTGCCGACCCACAGTGGTTTTTCTGTAGCTGCATAGGCTCTGTGTGCATATAGAGAGATTTACAGTCCTTGGCCTAGGAAACTGAAGTGTGCTGCCCTCGTAAGAAGAGTCTTCAGGCTCAGGGTATACTTGATTGCCTTTCCTTCTTTTTTTTGCTGCATCAACACTTGTTAGCAGCACAGGATTCTATGTGCTACTGCCACATGAGTTGAGGCCCAGGTATTAGGCAGATTCCAGGAGCTGTGAAATGTGATGGGTATAGCAGGCAGGCCCAGTTAGGAGACAAAAAGCATAACAGTTATGGAACACAGCTTCAAGCCAATTCTGACTGGCAGTGGGGTGGAAACTGTTTACACAGGTCTGTGAGCTCCTCTAAAGCCCACCAAGAATTGAGGGGGGTGCATACCAGTGGGACCAGACTGTGAAGTGTTAAGGCTCATGGAAGGCATTGGATGCTCCTGACGTCTGGGCTGACAGGGCAGTGGTGTGGAAGCTTTGTCGCTTCGTAACCTTGAGTCTTGTACATGGACTGTCTCTACCACACGTGACAGGGAAAAGGACATCTGGGGTCCTAAGGGCAGGCACTCAGTGTGCTAAGAATAACCATGATGCATGTTCTGTGGGGAGATGCCACTATTAATCCATCAGCAGCAAGGCCTGTGCTCTCGGTGGTTTTGTTGTTTCCAGCAGTTGTGAGTCTGCACTGTGCCATCCAGCACCAGCTGGACAGAGAGGCAGGGGCAGAGGTGTGGAGTAAGTTGGATCCTGGTTTGAGTCCTGGCCATGTCACTTATTAATTGTGTCACTAGGTCACAGTCTTTCTGAGTCTGATCTCAGTTTTCTCCTACAGATGGGGGGCTCATAATGCTGATGATGAATATTTTGGAAAAGGGACATGTAGAAGGTCTGTGAAGTGTACTGTGTGCAGTGGGTACTCCACGTGTGTCAGTGTGGCCGGCACATACGAGACAGTGGAGACTCCTTAGCTGTGAGCGAGCAAATCAACCAGACCACACATTGTTAGCACACCCTGCTCTGACCATCGGGCCAGGCAGAGACTTACTGATGATGCTGAATTTATAGGAACTTTTAATTCAAAGATGTGAATCAACACCAGTGTTATATTTTGCTGTCAATTAGCCACTACTCAGTCACTCTGTCAATCCAGCTTGCATTTGCCATTTGGAGACAGGGCTGGCATCATCTGGATTAATTCTGGCAGGTAACCATCACAGTCGCCCATCGGAGCTGCAGTTCAGTGATAGAAAAGTATTTCATTTTAGCTATGAAATTAACACAGAGAATACAGCTGCTCACTGGGCAGTAGCAGTGTACGTTAATTTGATTTATATCCACATGATGTACCGTGCCTAATGTTGAAGACCCAGTGAGGCTGATACTAGCATCGTAAATGAGAAGGACCTTTATGAGCAGACTTCACATGTATCAGCACATAAAGCTGCAGGAGCCAGGTCTGTGCCAGAGAAATTAGAGGGAGTTTCTGTACGGCATGGATGAGGCCTGCACTTTCCCAAACAAAGGATGTGGCTGTCCTGGAGGTCCCTATAAGGTTTCTTACCACTTGTCTGTCTGTTGGCACATCCAGAGCATTGCTCTCAAGACTCTGCAGATAGGGACTGATTTAGGGATCCCATTTGGCTCATGGCATGCTCTACTTGGAGAGCAAACTTCAGTTTTCCCTGAGGGTTAAAAAGAGAGGTATCCCCGCTGCCCAGCTAAGCAGAATCCCTGACAAAAGATTATTACATCTACTGATACCCATGTAAAATACACATGGAAATGAAGGCACATGAGTGTGCCTCTGTGGAGTGTCTGTGTGTGTGTGTGTGGTATTAGTATAGTGTTTATTGTGTGTGTGGTATATGTTTGTGTGTGTGTATGTGTATAGAGTATGTATGTGCATGATGTGTGTTGTATGTGCATGATGTATGTGTTTGGGTTGTGTGTGTGTGGGGGGGGAGGTGGGTGTGGTTCTGCCACTCACTTTGAAACAATACTGCATAATGACATAGGTTCATCATAGGCACCTCCATTTTTAGTCAGACCCCTTTCCTTTCTCACCTTTTTTACATGATCATAAAACTAGTCTATCAACAGAAAATTTAGAAAGTAGAGGGGAAAATCATTCATAATTCTATACCCCCACAACTGTTGCTATTTTGCAATCTCTTTATTCACCTCTTCACATGAATAAAGAGCATCTTTGGAATCACCAGTAGCGGTTGCACATGGTAATAACTTTCCATACTGCTACTTAGTCTTAATAGCTATTGTGCTTAATGGCTGTATAATATTCCACCCAATGCTGTGCCATCACTTATATGTACATGGTTATATTTATGTGGCTTTCAAGCTTTCAGTACAATAAATAGCACCTTCTGAATGCTCCTCATTCCATCAGGCTTGCCCCCCCCATCACGTCTTTTACTCTGAGTTTGCACAGTGTCATTAGTTGTGGCTGAAGTGGCTCATCTCTCAGCATCCACAGGTTCTACAGGGATGAGAAGACCCTTGGCACACACAGAACATTTTTATCAGACCTCTGGTGGGGACAGCAACAGGATGGACATACAGTTAAACAAGGCACCAGCCTCTTTCATCGCCACCTCCCCAGAAGTGTGCTGCTGTGCCCACCCCACCTCATGCCAGCCTAGTACACTCATGAGAAGTTTTCCTTAATCACTGATTCCAAGAGGCATCTTTCCTTTTTATCTCAAGACTAGTGACCCAGAGCACAAAATTTGTGCACATTAAAAGGAGATTAATTAGAGGAAATAATTTAATATTGCTATTTGCCTTTTCTCTATAATAGAAGTGTCAGAGATGAAAGAAAATTAGTAAAATGTATATGAAAACCTTCCTCCTGTCAGAGTCTGGGGCTCACCACAGGAACCAGAGTCAAGTTCCTGCCCACCCACATGTACCTCAAAATCATGTGAAACCCAGAGCCAGCCTGCCCCCGTCCCATTGAGCTAGATCCAGACCTGGCCAGTCCCACCCTTGTCAAGCCCTGCCACGCAGGGGCATAGCCGCAGGTCCCCTGGCCCGGTGCCAAGATGTGGGGCATGGTCTGAGGTCCCCCAGTCCAGATGGGATAGGGGACATGCCTTGAGGTCCTCAATCAAGTCCTTCCAGGTGGGGTCCACCACCTGAGATCCCCTGTCAAGCCCAGCTGGGTGGGGGTCATGGCCTACGGTTCCCTGTCAAGCCCCACCAGGCAGGAGCATGGCCTGAGTTCCCCCAACCCAGTACTTGGGGTGCACCTTGAGGTCCATCAAGTCCTGTTGGGTGGGGGCATATCCTGAAGTCCCATGTCAAGCCCCACCAGGTGTGGGGAGCAGCCTGAGGTCCCCTAGCCCAGCACCAGGATGGGAAGTGTACCTGGAGGTCCCCTGTTAAGCTCTGCTGGATGGGGAACACAACCTGCAGTCCCATCAAGCTCCACAGGGGTAGGGGAGGACATAGCCTCAGATTCCTGCTGATTCCTTGTTAAGGCTTCTTATGGGAACTTGGCCTCAGCTCTGGGTGCAACCATCTTTGTGATGGAGTGATGGTCAATTAGCATATTCCCATTTTATTAGATAGGATGAGCAGGACTTCCCAGAGTGGTAACAACTTGCTGAAAGGATTGATTTTTCAGGCCTCTTAGCAAGGGTAGACTTCTTAAAGGATTGTCACAAGATCTATGTTTGGGGCTGGGCCCCCTTGGGATTGTGGTTCTTCTGAGGACTTTGTATAGGCTCTGCTCTGCTGGAAACTGACTGTCTTTCAGCCCCCATCACACTGCCTTTGTTGGGTTTCATTGTTCCTGAGACTTCTTATTGCATCCTTTGACCTTCCTCCCAAAGCCTCTTTGCCTTGTTCCTTTTCTAGCACCGGTCTCTGACCATCCCATAGTCTGCCATAACCTGACCCCAAGCTGGTACCCCCTCATCTGTCATCTCTGTGCCCTTCCCTACTGTAATGTCACTGATCTCTGAAATCAGCGAGTTGTGTGGGGGTTATTTTCCAGTAGGGAAATAATCTGTCACAGGGTAGGCCCATGTATGCTGGAGTGATAGAAACTTCAGGAGAAGAGACACTATAGAAATGATGCCTTTCCACCACTTCGTGTCTGCCTTGCTCTTAACATAGGATCTGGGGAGCTGCCTTGACTGGGAAAGCTGACCTTCCACCTGCTCTGGTAATCTTCCCATACCTCTTTGAAAGAATCTAATTCTGACTCTTTTTCATTGGCCCAGGAAGTTGATGATTTTGGGATTTATATCCTCCACCTCTTCTTTTTTTCAATCTTCTCTCTCTCTCTTACTAGTCTTTTCTCAAACCCAATGCCCCTTTCTTTAGGAGATGCTGTTCTCAGGACAATATAGCTGAAGTGCACACCTTACTGTGAATGAAGGGGTGTCCTTAAATTTATGAACAGGCAGGGTGGTGGCTAAAGGTTGTCTGGTCACATAGAGATGAGTTAAAATTCTTACTCTGCAACTCACTAGTTGGCTTAACTTTTCCAAACTTCAGTTTCCTCATCTGTAAAATGGGGGTAATACCTACCTTGGATGACATAAGACATGTATAATATTTAACAAAGTTCCTCACACATAATTATATTTATTGATATGGATTATTTTTATTAGAATCTTAGTTATGTTTGGGGAAAGAAATGTTTAAAGGAATATTAAGCTTGAGCAGCAGACTTTGAAGCACAAGTTTGTGTGTGTGCATGCACATGTGTATCCATGGATGCGTTCATGTGTAGTGATTTGGAAAATCATTGACTTGAACTCAGGACCACACAGGGAAGGAGATTCTGGGATTTAGGGTTTCCAGAGTAACCAAATTAACAGAAGATTAATCTAGTCCAAACTTTGAGGCTGGGGCTGTAGCCAGAAGGTCAAAGGCTTCTTGCATGCAGTGTTCTGTACATAAGCATACTGTCCTAAAACTCTTCACAACAAAAATGTGCACATGGAGTACTTATGTATGAGAACAAAGAAAAATAAATAAATAAAAAGGAAGCCAGCGGCTCTTAACTTTTTTTTGTAAACCTTTAATAGGCTCCTTCATCCTTTCCTATAATTTCTTCCTGCTGAACCTCATAGTATAATTCTCCTCTCCAACTCACCCTTATGAGATTGTCAACATTTCACTTGTAGGAAATAGAAACCAAAAGGGTGCATGCTTATGCAAATGTACATGCACATGTATGAGTGTGCTTGTGTTTATAGTGCATGTATACACACACTTGTCTGCATGTGTATATTGGATGCGCATGAGCCTGCTGGCCTGATTTACCCTGGCCTCCTCCTCTTTAATGATGGCCTTTGACCTGTGTCAAAGACCTGCAGGGGACACAAGAGCCAGGAGGAGGCTTGGTGAGAGAAGATGGAGAGTAGGCTCCCTGGGAGACGAAACTCATGCAGCACACAGGGGGCTTTTGTTCCATTAATTTTTATTGGAAGAGGCACATCCCCTGCTGCTTTAGACTGCCTCTCCTCAGGCACTAAGCCAACTGTGTGTGCTCCGGCAAGTGCCTCTTTTGCAAATAGCTTGGGGAAAAAGAGGCAAAGCTGAGATAGCTGCATCCAAAATGAAACAGATAGTCTAGGACAGTGGTCTGTTGACTGATGAGTTTGCTGACCACTGGTCTAGGTCCCTGACTTACTCCTGGAAGGGGAGGACTGAAAGAGTGAGGAGAAATGAGGGGGCCAAGGAGCAAACTGCTGGCACTCCATTAGTCAGAAACATAGTCCTGCCTGGGGGTGGGGGAGTAGGAGTGAGTTGACCGATATCATGAAGGCAAACTTGGTCTTACGGCTCCACATTTTCCTTGAACCAGACTCTTAGGCATTTTTTTTTTTACCAGGCTGAACATCTACAAAAAACAGGGGCAATGATCTTTCTTAGTGGGTCCCAGATGTCTCATGTACAGGAGGGTTCACTCACCATCTTCTGGTGGTGATGGTGCGAGGTGTCAGCTCAGAGAGCATCTGAGATGCCTGAGCAATCTGTATGTGACAGAGGGCTGTCCTGGACTTCTGATCCTCTTACTCCTAAATAAGGCCATGAATTTAGTCCACCTCTATCAGAGCCCCCTTGCTCCTCTCCTCTGGTAGCATGCCTCCATTGTGGGTTTCCAGCTCCTGGCAGCACTGTGGCTGGTATGGAGCAGAACTCCTTCCACATCCATCAAATGCCTCCAGCCCATTGGCCCTCATTTCCTAGTCCTTTTCCTCTTGTTTACCCTGCTTGCATCATGATAGTCTCTGCTTGTTTGTGTTTGACAGTACCAGGTTTACTCCAGCCTGTGGGTCTTTGCATTGGCTGTTCCCTTTATCTGGAATGCTGTTTCCCTGCCCACATCTCACTTTGCAGCCAGGCTGCCCTGTTTAAACAGAAAAACCACCCTACCCTAACACACACATTCACACCTTGTCTTTTACTTTACTTGCCTTTTCCTTCATAGCATTTATGAGCTTCTAACATATTATGGCATTTACTTTTATTTAAGTATTTTTGTCTGTTTATTGTTTATATCTCCTCTCCTTCCCCTCCCCTGCCCCTTAAAAAATTAAGCCGTTGAGGGCAAGAATCTTGGTCCATTTAGGTAGCTGATGTATTCTAATGGTACAGAGTTGGAAATTTCTTAGAGATATTTCACATTTTGGTGAAATCAAGAAGAGAGGACTTCTGACCAAGTTAGCACTAAAATGAGAGAAAACTAGTCTTACAGCATTTCCCCAGATTCCGGCAGTGGAGTGTGTTATGAAAGAGATGGACTGCTGTAACAGCAACAATAATACTCACGTGTAACAATAAGCATGTGATGCCTAACCATTGTGTAGTGCTATACAGATGTTACACACCTTGTAGTGGAGCTTCACAATGATCCATTGAGAATGACAAGATAGAGAGCTTACTCTCAATTGTAAATGAGCAAACAGTCTTAGAAAGCTTAAGTGGTGCCCTCCAGGTCACACAGCTAGTGAATGATATAGGTAGAGCTCCAAGCCTGTTTGTCTGATTGCTAGACCCTCCTTTCCTGCCCCTCATTCACAAGGACTGACTTTCACATACAGCCTATTCTTGGCAGCCCTTTAGAGCCACTTGGGTATTTCCAGCTTAAGTGGCTAGGGTGAGGAGCAGAGGCTGAGAAGAGAAGGTTGACTTTGTACCATGGGTTTGCCCAAAGGAAGGCTCTCAGCTAGAGCTTTTAATACCTACACACATACAGGATTTGAGAATGGAGCATGGTGGAATTGTCTGTAGAGATTTTGTTAGTTTTTTTTTTTTAATTGCACAAACCACACAATTTGTGCAGGTAGTGTTGACTGAAGCTTCATTGTAGAAGGTGGGCAATGTTGCCTTCAACCAAATGGGTTTGTCTGGGACCTTTTGTGTGTGTGAGAGAAAGCAGTCTTTGAGTAGTAGCTCTCAATGGGGGTAATTTTGGGGACATTTGGAACTATCTGGAAATAGTTTGGTTGTCCCAACTATGGAGGGAGTGCTACTGGTATCTTGTGGCATTGGCCAGGCATGCTGTTAAATATCTGACAATGCCCAATGCAGCCCCATAGCAGAGAATTATCCAGTCCCAAATGTTAATGGTTTCAAGGTTGAGAACTCTTGCTTTAGAGAGTAAGGTGGGAATGACAGTCTCTGGTCTCCCTTATGCCATTGCTTTTTTGAATCTCTAATTGTGCTCCCCTAGAAGGAGTAGAGTGAGGGCTAGAAATTTCTCTCTTTTTAAAAAAAATATATTTTATTGATTTTTTACAGAGAGGAAGGGAGAGGGATAGAGAGCCAGAAACATCAATGAGAGAGAGACATTGATCAGCTACCTCCCACAATCCTCTACTGGGGATGTGCCGACAACCAAGGTACATGCCCTTGACTGGAATTGAACCTGGGACCTTTCAGTCCACATGCCAACACTCTATCCACTGAGCCAAACCGGTTTCAGCTAGAAATCTCTTTTTAAAATGATTCTTTCTTGGGAATTAGTTGGCAGAGGGAACAAAGAGTTACAACTTCTCCTGTCCTTCAGCTTTCCACCTGTAGCAGCATCACTCATGTTCCTGCCTTCATCAAGCCTGAAGGTAGAGACCTGTGTTGAACTGTTGATGTGGGTCTGTAGTCTTCAGACACCCTTCCAGCACCAGGATGAGCTGGTAAGCAATTGGAGGAGAGGGTGAGCACTCTGTGCTTTCAGTTGCCTCGGGCATTGCAAAACCCAAATCAACTCCTGTGCCTAATCTGGTAGTGCTAGAATGCCCTGGGATATTTGTTCTAACTCATCCAATTGGTATTGGAGTACTTTCCAAGTGAAAGATAGCACTGTCAGCTACTACTCTGGAAATTAGCATATGCCTGCCAGTGTTTACTTCCTTTACCAATAAAGTCAAGTTACAATTTCTTCCCTATACACAATGCTCTCCATTTCTCAGAGAACCATATTGGATAATTGATTGTTACATGTACACACCTGTTTACATATATAATTTTAACAGAACATTAGGCTAGGAAGAGAAAAAAATAACTTAAGAAATTACTTATTCCTACACTGTAACTTAATAGCTGAGGAAACAGAGACCCATAAGCAACTGAAATGATTTTCTGAGAATCCAGGACCAGGACTGGAACCATCATCTGGAAACTAGCTAGCTGAAGATTAAATAGACTATTAGAATTACTAGGATAGAATTACTAGGATAGAATCTTTTGTTTGGGTAAAAGATTTTATAGCTCGGTAAGTTTATAGATCTGAGCATGTCGGGCACCATTTCTGTCACAGAGATGTAAGACTTAGGCCATGCCTCTTGCTTAAGAATGCTCCATCTTCTAATTAAGGTCTTTATATTATCTGGCATTCCTTCTAGCTCTAGGGAACCTGTGCTTTAGTCTCCTTTACAGGCTCTTCCCCCTCCAGTGGTCCTCACATTCTGGGGTTCCTTGGGGTTAGCTTCTCTCCTTTGCATTTTGCATGTTCACTTTGAATGACCTTACCCTCTCTCTTGCAGTCAATTGCCCATAGAGCCCATATCTTTTTTGGTGATGCATGACCAATCTATCTGTATCCCAAGGTGTATGTATGTGGGGGAAGTTCTCTTGGGGCTAGGATTTTAATGATGAGCTTTCTGACTTGGACATCTCAACTGGGTGAGTGTCTGGTCTTCTGCACTGGATCCTGGGCTTCATAAGGCTCTTCATTTTCCAGAGTTTAACTCACTGTCCAACAACTTAATACATAATGAATGAATGAATGTATAAGGGGGATTCAGAGTTGCTGAATTTATATGAAAAGCTTCCAGTACTTGTAGACTGGATAATCTAGAGGTCTTTTTTGTTTTTGCAGTTAAGGCACTGTTTTGTTCTGCACCATGGGTTGTGTAACTTATAAACAACAGAAATTTGTTTCTTATAGTTTTGGGGGTTGGAAAGTTCAAGATCAAGGTGCTGGCAGATTCATTGCCTACTGAGGAACAATGCCCTATTCCTAGATAGCTGTCTTCTTGCTGTGCCCTCATATGGTGAAAGGAACAAGGAAACTCTCTGGTATCTCTTTTATAAGGACACTAATCCCATTCACAAGGACTCTACTCTCATGACCTCATGACTTCCCAGAGGCCTTTCCTTCAAATATCACCACATGGTGATTATGTTTCAACATAGGAATTTTGGAGGGGCACAAACAGTCAGTCTATAGCAGATGCCAAGGCCTCACTACAAATCTTCTGAATCAGGATTTTAGAATATGGATTCTGGACATGGTGGTTGTAAGAAGCTCTCTGGGGATTTTGTCTGTTCAGGTGAAGAACCAAAAACTAGCAAATTATCTACTGGGTGCTTTAGTTTTCTGTGAGAACACAGCTTCAGTATTTAGTTGGAAAACAGGAGCCTCTTTGTATTCAGGTTATATTATTTCTGTAATACATCTATGGAAGGTGTCACTTTATGACCAAGAGTTATCAGCCTTTACTCAAATGATATAAGTTCTTGTGGTCACTATAAGTATATGTCTGAGTCTTGCATTTTTTAAGTCTAAGTTCTTTATTGTTTAATGTATTATATAAGTCTCCTTTTTTCTCCATTGATCTCTCCCTGGCCGCTCCAAACTCCCAACACATGCCTTCAACCCCCCATCCCACCCTCACCATCTTGAGTCTTGCATTTTTGCTGACCTACTAATGTATGAGAGTCTTGGATACCCACTTAGTTATTATTAAAAATAAAATATTGATTCATTTAATTGTTTTAGATGCAGGATTACAATAATGAACAAAATAGACAAATATCTCTGCTTTCATAGAACTTACATTCCTTGCAGAACATAGCCAATAAGCAATGATATAAACAATATGATACATAATAAGGTTAGATGGTAATAAGGGCTATATTAATTATCCATTGCTATGTAATAAGTTACCCCAAAACTTTGAGGGCTTAAAACAACAACAACAACAATTTTTTTTTTAAATAGTTACTATTGGTCAGGAATGTGTAAATGGTGTAAATGGTTGTTTCTGGATCAAAATCTCTCATGAGATTATAGTCAGATATTCACCATAACTGTAATAATTTAAAGGCTTGACTGGGGCTAGTGGATCCACTTCCATGATAGTTCAATCCTGTGCCTGTTGTAGGAGGCTTGAGTATCATGACATGGCTGCTGACTTCCAAACCCAGGGCAAGTGATTCAAAAGTGAGAGAGTATGTTAGGAGAAAGCCACAATACCTTGTAAAGACCTATTTTTAGAAGCGATACAACATCATTTCCACCACATTCTATGTGTCAAAAGTGAGTCACTAAGTAAAGCCCATACTCAATGAGGCTCCCTTTTTTTGAAAGGAAGAATACCAAAGAATTGTCCATGTATTTAAAACCACTTTAGAGACTAAGGGAAAAAGATCAAGTGGAGAAGGGAGTACGGAGTGCTGATGGAGGGTAGGTTGTCACCTTAGATGGCCGCCAGGAGAATGCCTCAGTGAGAAGGTGAAACTTGAGTAAATATCTGGAGGAGGCTCTTGTGATTGGAGCAGAATGACAGGAGGGCCAGTAGCAGGAGATAAAACCAGGGGGAAAGTAAGGTGTAGGGAGCAGATGGGAAAGGGCTTTTTAGAACAGTGTTAAGATGTTGGCTTTTACTTTGAGCAAAATGGGGGTTAATGGAAGTTTTTGAGGGTGATGATTTTTTTCTGTTCTATGGAGAATAGAGTGTAGGAAAGCAAGAACAGAAATAGGGAGATCAGTTAGAATTTCTTAAAAATCTAGGTCAGAAAGGATCATGGCTTGGCTTTGGAGGGGTTTTGTGTTGGGATGAATAGCAGATGTGGTGAGGAGTGGCTACATTCTGGATATATTTGTAGGTAGTGCTATGAGATTTGCTGATAGATTGGATATGGGGTGTGAACAAAATAAAAAGTGAAAGGAATCACTGCGAAGATTTTGGCTTGTAGAACTGAAAGAATTGAATTGGCATATAGTAAGATGTTAAATAATTATCATCCATCTCAACAAGTTTGATGTACAAAACTCATTAAAATTTCTTCAATGATAATGAGCATTTTTTACTTTACCATTTTAAAGCCAGCAAAAATACTCAAAAGTATTGGATCCTCTGGCATCTATTTTTCCAATTAATATCCAAAGAGTTTAGAAAAGAACATGGACTTGATGAATTTTTGTAACCATCATTGTTGGTAATCTAAAAGAAAAAGGAAGGTAGTTATTAACAGTGTCTATAAATGCTCGGAGTTCCTGAAAATAGTGATCTTAACTTTAACAATGAACTACAAGGAGATATCTCTGATAGAAAAGTAATCAATGTAAATGAGAAAAAGAAATTTACACAGAAGACTGCCCCACATGCAAAACAAACCAGGGAACTCTTGCTCATTTAGATGAACATTCTCATTTTAAATATTTGAAAATTCATTTTCCATTCAACAAATATTTATAGATCACCTAATATGTAGTAGGTGCTGTTCAAGGTTCTGATCTAAGCCAGAAATATTAGGTTGAACCACATGAGGCTGTCTACCGAATGGCAATTTCGTGTTGTGCAAGATAATATTTTATGAAAAAAAAACTGTGTACAGGTTGATTGCTCTAATTAACATGTCATTTTGCCATGTATATATATGTTGATGTTCAATATTTGAATGTCCATTTCTTCTGCATTCTCTTTGGGCCACTTATAATGTTTTACTTCTTTTAATAACCTAGTCATCCTTATTTCTGTCTTTTTATACCAGTCACACCTGCCTGTTGTAATTTAAACTTTATTCCCTCTTTTCCTGTCCTCTTTGTAAATGGAGCACAGCTGTTTCCTGTCACCTGTGTGTTCAGTGTCCTTTCATGTACTTGAACCCATCTGTAAGGTTGTATTATGAGCTATTACCAGGCCTGAGGATATACTTATAACTAAGTACATCACCTCCCAGCCATTTTTGCTATCAGTTTAGTGTATTAAACACCCATCTCAACCAGTTATAGCCAGGCTTTGAGCCCCAGCTGTGTAGATTTTGCATAGTTATGCTGTCTTGCATGTAACATTTGTGACAAGCTTAAGTTGGGGTAATTGTGTCCCCGCTTTGAGGGTGGGTTTAGCCAAGGCTAGTTTATGGTGATGACCATCATTTGATAATGTTTTTCAATTTCTTATTTCAGAGCTGAATGAGTGTGATCCAAAACAGAACTCTCGCTAGGTATGCAGGCAATTTTATTTTATATTGCAGTGAGAAGTGGTTGAGTTTCTCACTCCCCTTGAATTCACCTGCATTTTCTATTCCAATATAACATATGCTCTGCTTTGTATATCTCAGACACACAACATCTTATCACTCAGTTGAGAAGTTTCTCTCTTCCTATTATTTGGTTTCTCTGGTGCTCTACAACTTTATTTTGTATTGTCTCAGAGGCTTTCCTGAGCTGAGTGGTACAATTACACTGGAATAGCAGCAGGATGTGTCCATACTGGAGCGTGATGAGTATGCTATGTAAAGCAGGATGCCATTATTTTTGTCTGTCTTTCTTAATTAGTATTACACACAGCATGACTTGAGTCTGATCCATCCCCAGTTTATTGGGGAGTAACACCATGAGGTGAAAAGAATGTCTGTCGATATTAAAGAAAGGGAATTTCTTTTGTGGTACATAAACTGCTAGATGGGTGGAGAGAGCATTACCCAGCACCTGCATTCTCAGAGACTCAACTGATTGCTTTGAAACCCATTATATTGTTTCTCCCCCCTTTCTTTATCACATTTGGCTACAGGCAGAGCGGCTGTCATCTACAATGTCTATTGTTTGATTGCAGCCATTGCCTTTAAAAATCCAGGTCTGAAATGGGTGCAAAGGGGTAGAGAATGGAGATAGCAGACCATCACCAGGCACGGGATGATGACTCCATTCCAATCACATTTCCCTTTAATGGGGGTCCTGATGGGGCTTTCACACCTCCACAAGTGCCATGCTGCATCTGGTGTAATGGCTGCACTTGATGGATAATTTATGCAAACAGAACCCAAACAAGAAGTCATTAAGCCATCCAACGAGGGTCCTTGACTTTTGTAAAACCAAACAGTTATTCTGATCCTGATGAGTTTAATTTTACTTTGGGTTGAGTACTGATGAATATATTATACTTAAAATAAATATTACATTATCAATATTCATAATCAAACAGCCACTGGTATTTATATTTACTTTAAAAATAGTGTTATACAAAGCTTGCTTTTCCTAAAGTCACAAAGTATTCATATTTAGACCTTTAGTCTGTTTCTAATGGACACAGCTAGATATAAAAAGAAGGGGAACTTTTTATTTGAATATTCCTAAATACTTTTACTTTTCATTTGTTTAATCATCCTCTTATTTTTGTAGTTCTAGAATGCATTATAAATGTGAACTTGAACATTGGATGCACAGAAACTGTAAATCAGGGACAACATAAAGGATATTGATATTGAATATGATTTGGCTTCCTAGTGATTAAAATCTACTTACAAAGATATTAAAGTGGAAAAAAATAAGGTTTTAGCATGCATCACGTCTTTGTTGTAACTCAAGCACCATGTAGGTATACAATGTTTGGATGTCAGTTTATATACTGTGTGGTGTTCTTGGTGCTTTCCAGATGCCCGGCAGTTTATTTTAGTAATTTTAATTTTATTAGAACAGCGTCCTGTGACTTGGTTGCTGTATGGTATCTCTGGGAATGCTCATGTGAAAATCATTAAAGCCTAAATGTTCCTGGCAGGTAATCTCACCGTCTTTTCATCTTTCGTCTCCAGGAAGGTGGCCCCTGTCGATTGTTTAAAGGGAAAGAAACACTGTTCTACCAGAAAAAATGACAATGCTGCACCCAGACCATCGCCTCCCACTAGATGAGAAAAAAGAGAGGCTATAAATCCGTGGAGTGCAATTCTTCAGGCTTTACCTCTGGGGAGAATGTTCATCCCCCAGAATCAGGTGCAACATGGCACAGTCCTCAGGGCCTTTCATTCCCATTCACCCCCAGAGGAGCCAGAGCCCCCAGAACCTGTGACAGGCAAGCCTCCCAGACCCACAGCTGGAGCAGCTGTATCTATGACATTACCATTTCAGAGTAACATGGGGAACAAGAGGAGCTGGCAGCTTGGGGGCCCCCAGCTTCAGGATAGGAGTTCAGTGTGGAACCAAAATAAGAGAGAATGGAGGGAGGGGAGGGAGGAGAACTGAAGTAGAGAGGAAAGCAAGCTGATTTTTTCTCTATGGAAGAGTAAAAGGAAGAGAGAACTATAAATACACAGTCCAGAGGTGGAACATATTCCAAGGAACAGGTTGAAGCAGTCAGAAGGCCTTTAGTGGATTATCAAACAGAGAGCCACATTCTGGCAGCTATAGATGGCATGCATTATTAAAGAGTATCACTAGCTCACTTGGAAAGAAATACTGACAGCCAGATCCTAAATTTCTTGTTGATACCAAGGATTTCCTTGTGCAGAAACCCTTATTCCCCAAATATCTTAGCAACTCTTCCAAAAATACAGTAGATTTCTGTCTCTAGATTTGCTAATTCCATGGGCCACCTGCAGGGTCTTAGCTTAGGTCTTTAACAGGAGTCTCAAAGCAGTTTTGTTGTGGACAGCCAGAACCAGTTAACAAATTGTTGTATTAGGTCCTAAAGTCAGGAATCCTGCAGCTATAGAACCATCTCCAGCCTATAGCTTAAAGACATCTTTATTTAACTTGCCGGTCTCTGAGGAGAGCTAATTTTCCTGGGCCTCTCTTTCTGGTAATTTCCTTTTCCTTTCAAGGTCTTAAAATTTCACACAAGAGTTGGAGTGATCTGAATAGAAGATTGTTTTTACTTTGGCTTCAGTGCAAAATTCCATCAAGACTGCTCTATACCAATCTCTGCCCCTTGACCATGAGTCTAGAGTCAAAAGACTCAGGTATAAAGAAATGACCTTTTCTCACCCCATTTGTGAGAGGGGAGATGTTATTTAGGAATAAGTTAAATAGATTAGATAGAAACAATTGGGCATATCCTTAGGTTATGAATATAGCCTTTCAGTTTCACCACAAAACCTAAAATCATATCTATCTTTATCTCCTTGTCATTCTATATATTATTTCATCTGTGCCTGCCATCTCTTACAACTGTGTTTCTTAAGCTCTCCTAGGCTTCTAAGTAGGTTTGGTCCATGGATGCACTAGCAGAAGGCTGGAGGTAGAGGAGGAGGAGAAGACAGTGCAGCATTTTTCTCGCTCTTTGCCCTCATGTTCTAACATCTCTTCCATGGTTCTAGCTGCTATAGTTTCTTCCTCCATTGTTCCAGCTCTTTCCAGGTAGCCTCTGGAAAGTTTCTGGGAACAACATATCTGTGTTCTTTCATCCAAGGTTGATAGCCACTTTCTGTTATGAATCCCTGCTTTGCTTCACCTCTTCTACTTCTTAGCTCTTTAACTATCTGTGTAATTTATCCCCTAAGTAAGTTTTACTCAGTTGAAAATATCTGGAGAGGAGAGGTTCCTTACTTCCTGCTGGACTCTGATTCACTGACCATAGGTAAGACACTCCTTTGCATAGAGCCTGATGGAGTTTATGAAGATCATGTGGTATAATATAATGGATCTGGACTCAGAATTCTGGGGTTCAAATTTTGACCACAGGCAAATAATTTCATCTCTTTGGACCTTTGTTTCTTTGGCTATGAAATCCCAATGGGTAGACTCCAAATTTTCCTTTTATCTTCACACCAAATTTCCCAAAAAGGGAATAGGGTTCAGATTTAATAGGCTTATTGAGAGCTATGGAAATCTCATGTATGATCTGCCTTGTGTTATAACTTATTATAATTACTCATTATAAATGCTCACTATATATAAATACTCATTATAAATACTCATTATAAATATAAGCACTCTTTTATGCTGAGCCGAGGCATAGCTTCACCAATGCTTTCCAACATAATGATTCTGGCAAAGGATAAGATTTGGCAAGCAAGTTGAAACCCAGTTTCCACCCATGATTCCAGGTCTTTACTTTTTTTTTTTTTGTCCAGATTCAGAGACTGAGGCTGAGAGAAGCTAAATGCATGTCAGATGCATGGAAAAAGACATTTTTATTTTAAAATTATCCTGACATGTCAGCATATTATACACACATATGTATATATATATTTACATATTATATATATGTGTGTGTGTGTGTGTGTGTGTGTGTGTGTGTGTGTGTGTATGTGTGTGTATTTAATATCATAGAATTTGTTTGAACTGGGAAGGCAGCTGGGAGATCATCCATTCCACATTTTCATCTCATGGACAAGGAACATGAAGCTCATGCTCTGAAAACAGGAATATGTGTTTAAATTCTGTGGGGAAATTAAAGAAAAACAATGAAGGGGGTGTTTGTTTTTCATTTCAAGCAGTGAGCAGATCCTTTTTTGGTTGATAAGTGACCCTCTAACACTAAAAGTGCTACAATTTTCGTATTTTTGTTTTGATGATTAACACATGTCAACTCTGTGTTTTTCACTTTTGGAATCTGGGGAATGGAAAAGTTCATTGGCCAATTGTCACAGAAAATAGAGGGAATGAGATACCCACAAAATGGCTTTTAATTTCTCATAAAATTGCCGTATCTCGAGTGTGGTGGAGTCAGCTTGTGTTAAGGCCCACTGGAATTCTGTCCTTATAAGGGTAAGAAAACAAAAGGTGGCAGACAAAAATATAAAACTTCTGGGGTTTATTTTAGCAGCTCATTTTTGATGGAGACGATAAGTTTGCAGAATATATGAAACTCTGTTTTATTTTCTATAATCTGTCTACCTGCTGATTTTTTAATCGTAAATGATCTAACAGTGATTGCCATAGATTTCCCATTCATTGTAAAAATGCAAGTGTCTGAAATAAGGAGCAGAGCAGTTGATTTGTTTGGTTACATTTCACAGGAGCAGTCCATTCCCGGTGTATGTGCTCCAGATGTGGGTGAGCAGTAAGGTAGAGCTTTCCAGAAACCCGAGGTCGAGATTTTTCCTTGCAGCTCTGTCCAGTTCATTATTTATATGCCATATGTTCTCTCAAACTCACCCCTCTGCTATATCAGTTAAAACCTTGACTTGTTGTTATTATTAAATTGTGATGGTCTCTATCTTGAAGCATTTTCACAGAAATGTTTATTGTTCACAGTGTGCAGGTCTTGAGCCATACCCACTGGAGGGAGGCAGGAGAACTAGGACATCAATCTTACCAGCTGGGTTTATGGCTTCATTGTCTGGTCTGATTTTATGAGAAGAAAGCACATGGTGGTGGAGGAGAAAAATTGCTAGGGGGTAAACGTGTCCTTTGAAATGCCACTCTTGGCTTTCTGACAGGGTAAAAAGAAAGCCTATGGTGGATTTGTTAAAATACAGTGATGGAAAAGAAGCCAGGGTGGACTTTTTGGCAGGGAGCAGAATTTTCCCTTCTTACATAGATGTTAACTTTCTGGAGGAATACACTCTTCTACAGGAGCAGTAAGGAGCATCATTATGTATCCTATTAGCTAAAAAGAGGCTTTGATTGTTAGAGGTGCCACCTCAGAGAGGATTGGCCAGACCACCTGGAAGGCCAGAGATGTTCAGGAGCCTCTGTGGGATCTCATTGACCCAGGGGCCTGATTCATCAGGAACTCTAAATCCCGAATATCATCCCTAATTCCAAGTGCCCAGTTGGGTTCTATTTGATAGTGGTCCCAACCATCAGGCATTGTAGTGCTCACCTATCTTAGGGAGTAAGGAGAAGAAGGTTCATGTGGGTAAGAAAACAGTTAAAGAGGATACACTCTTAATTCAGATTGCCCCTATTCAAATATTACCTCTGCCTCTACCAGCTCAGTTAGTGGAACAATTTTCTAAACCTCAGTTTCCCCATCTATAAAATGGGTACAAGATAGTGCTTTCAGGAAGATATTTATGAACAGAGATTTGCACAATGATGAGTATTTGTCAATGCTGGCTTTTATTATTTTTAAGAGATCTTGACAAGCATTTAGGATATCATATGTACATGGAAGACATGACTAGGCAGCCCAGACCACCCCCTGATCTCCAGGCCAGAAGGAGGTTACACTGTGAAGACAAAGGGCGATTTTGGGTGGGAAGTTGGAAGTTTGTTCTTCCTGGGTGTTCTGTCTCCTTCCTAAAACATGAAGCAGGCATTTCCTATTTATAATGGCGAAATGGAGCTTGGGGTCTTCTGGCTCAGGAAGGCTGAACAAGGCCAGGGTGAGACCCACACTTTTGTCTGCTTAGGGCTGGCTCTGACTGGATCTTGAGGGGTGAGAGGGAGGAAGGGAACCCTATTTCTGTGCCACCCAGTTCATCTCAGCAAGAATGGAGCATAAGCCCTGTAAGGACTATTGTGAAATCAATGGAAATAGCATTTTTGTTTTATATCTTAGGGATTGTGTTGTAGTGCTAAAATTTAGATGATTGTCAAGATCATTTCTAACCATATGATGTGGAACTTTGATTATTTTCTGATAAATACCAAACTAGAGAATTGAGACCCATTTTTTTACCCTAATTTTCTTTGTGTTCCTTAAAGTTATATTTCTCTGAGGGCACACATGTGTTTTGCTGAGGAATACTTCTGGGTTGGAGTCTTGTTGGACACATTTTCTTCACTAATCTGATAAATATTTATTGTGTGTATTATGTGTCAGGAAATATGACAATCACTGGGGTATGCAGCAGGAAACTAGCCAGATGGGGCTTTGCCCTCATAGAACTCCCAGACTAATCATCGCCTCACCGACAGGCTCCGTGTGGTAGCTCATCTACAAGATAACTGCCATCAGTTCCTTCCTGCCTCACTCAGATGTCATATGGTGGAAGTGATGCTCTATCATTTTAGGATGTGATCTTTAAGAGGACTGACAGGTTTTGCTTTGTGTGCTTCTCTGTTTCCCTATATATCCATGGCTGGTCATAGAAGAAGCCTTACTGTCTGTAAGCCACCTGAGGAGCCACACAAAGCTGAAGAATCTGAAGGAGAACCAGGAACTATGCCTCAGATATACAGCCCTAGTCAGGCTATCACAGTCCTCTTTAGCCATTAGAGTTGCTCCTTTGTGTGCTCACTGAATTCTTGCCTCCCAGAATCATGAACATAACAGAATGGTGGTGGTTGTGAACCACACGTGGTGGGGGGGTTTGTGAGACAGCTACGGGTGATTGGAACACACAGTGTCTGGTGCAGCTTTGATTCCTAGAGTCAAGCCATGACTAGCACATAGTGAATGCTCAATTAAGTGTACACTGGACTTTCATAAACCATGCCTCACTCTTACAGTGAATTTATATTTCTGCATTTGGGGATGCCAATATTTGTCACAAGAAAAGTGATATAGAGGCAGAAGCTAGAGTCTAAGCTATATAAAGTTTGGACTGAATTCACAGGATTTGATTTCCCAGGACACTCAAAGACAAACTCTCTCTCCTTTTACCTCCCTGTCCACTGCACACACCTTTCAGAGAAAATCAGCTCATTCTTATACATGAATTCTTGAAAGCTTAGAGCATGAGCTTCAGGATACCTTCCCTTTGAACTACGAAGCTCTGGGCCCTCTATTAGAGCATGAGTTCCTGTGGAGACATGCCTGATTCTTTAAACAACTCTCACAACCCACTTTTGTCCTGATCCTGGGCATTGAACTTGGCTGACTCTCCAACTTCGACTATTGACTAATCTGTTGCAAGGAAGGACCTTTCCAAAAACTATGATGAGCCAACTGATTACCTTACTTCTTCTAGTTCCTCTAAGTCAACTCGCCTTAATTCTTGAGTGATTAGCTCTTATTTTTCCTCATGTTTTGTACAATCCTGATGCTCCCATGAATGCCACTGTTGTTTCCCAAAGATAATTTTTCTATATTAAGGAGGACTTGATTCAGTAGAATCTTGCCTTATTCTCTCACCCTATTCTTCCAGTCCATAAATGGAATGTTCTGCACCCCCTTCCCCATAGAATCAGGTATATCTCTGTGGTGCTACCCACTTGGACATCCTATGAGACTCTCAAACCTAATGTGAATGAACAAATTATGGCCTTATTCTCAGTAATCTAATCTTTAGAATTGACTTTTACACATTTCCCCCTTCTCACATGATGTTTAATCAATCCTCTGGCCTTATAGAATCTTCTTTCCAGATATTGCTCACACCTGCCTTCTTTATTCCATTACAGCTCCCATTACTGTTTTATTATAATATGTCTCTCCTCTTGATGCCATTCCACTCCATGTCAGATTTATCTCCAAATGTACAGCTGCCCATACTTCCACTCCCATGGGGAAGACCCATGACTGACTCTCCATTCTTTACTCAGTTAAGACTAACATGTCACCTGGCATTCTCAGATGTCTTCAATTTGTTCACCTTTATGTCTCATTCTTGTCTTTACTACAGCAAAACTGGACTATCTTGTTTTCAGACAAGCACAAGTCTTTTTTGCAATTGGCACTAGATTTGTGAGATTATTTTTTTTCTAGAGCTCTTTTCCCCTTTTTAAGAGTCCACTTATTTCCAAAGACTATCCAATGTTGGCCTCTTCAATCTCACCTCACCTGATGTAAGTTCCCTTTCTCAGCGCATCCAGGGGAAGCCTTTCCTTTGGCTGAGTTCACAAAACATTTGGTTGCTCCCTGACAGCTATCATTGTCTGTGCAGTGTAGATACATTAGCATAGCTCTGAGACATGCTAGTAGACTCTAACCTCACTGAGCATTGGGACTAGGCACACAGGAGGAGCTATCTCAATATTTGAGAGACTGAACTGACTTGGGTTCAGCTGAAGCTCAGACTATCCATTGGTCAAGTTGGATCAAATCTTTCCTACCAGATATTTTTCTCCTTTGCTGTCTTCCTTTCTTCTCTTCCTTTTCTATCTCCCTGAGAGCCCAGCACTCCCATGCACACCTTGAATTGCACGCAGTTCTCCACCTGCATTCTAACGCACTGTCCTGGCTCTTAAGCTTTCTTTTCTCCTTTGCTTCCTTGAAACTTACCCGCCCTGGGCTTTCCCCTCTCAGGTCTCACTTCATGTAGGAACTAATCTTATAAACTAGTGTGAGTAGAGGTGAAAATCAGTAAAGTAGAACCAGAAAATATTTGCCATTTGAGTGTTCATTGCCTGTTCCCACTGACCCATCCCAGTTCAGGCTCTCACCATGATATGACGTTTGTGTCACTACAGCAGGTCCCAGTGAATTGTCTTCTTTTGCTCACTCTCTCAGTTCTGGAATTCTACTCATTGCTTCCCGACAAGTGTCAACACAAGGCTATGGTTATTTAGACTTCTTAATTATCTCAAGTCTTTCATATTCAGACTCCCAGTTACTCTGGCTTTCCCCTCTCTAAGGATATGGCATGGCCCTTGCTGATTCACTTTGTTTTGGTCAGGCTCACTCCCACACTCATGGTCTCCATCCTCATGTTATTCTCAAATGTGCTCAGGAGTTTCTTATTTTTATTTATTACTTGGATCATGTTGCGCCCTCTTCCTGGCATGCTCCTCTGCTCATCAGAAGCCATTCCTCCTTGGTGCAGATTCCTTTTCTTTTGGAAACAGTCCTGGATCACCCCCACAGCCATCTCTCTGAGCTTTGGATGGCTCTAATGCTTCTCTGCATTGCTGTTTGCCAATTCATCATACACTGACTCGTGACACTTCTTGTCCAGCTATGAGCTGTTACTTCCCTTTCATATATTTGTTCACTTTCCTTGCAAATTTCATGTCTTAAGTCTCTGAGAACACAGAGAACATCTTTGGCATTCTTTTTTTGTCCCTTTCAGTGCCTTGCTCACTTGTCATAGCTGCCCTATTTTTGGATTCTCAAGGTTTAACCTTCCTCAGGTGAGCCCTACATTTCTTGTATAACAGTGATCTTTGAGGCCTTAAGCCAGATAGTAATTATTGTGCGACTTTCTTTGACTAGCAGGGAGGCCATGGGAGGTATATTTTGGCATCTAGGGATTTTGGGTATCCTTTACATCATCCTATATTAATAATGACTGACTCATCCTGAGACTCACCATGTGCCAACCTCTGTGCTAAACTCTTGAACATTATTTTATTTAATCCTTGCCATAATCCTATAGGAGTAATTATAGTGTGATTTTAGTTTACAGGTTAGGAAACTGAGGTACAGAAAAATTAGCTCATATGTGTAGTATGCCACAATTTCAAACACTGTGGTGTGAAATTTTAGCTACCATTCATAGCACACCCTGACCAAAAAAGGCTAAAAAAAAATCAGCCCTTACATTTGTACACTGTAACCCAACATTCTATATCTTTTATACATATAATCTTTTTTATTTTATTACTATTTATTGTTGGGATTATTACAGATGTTCCGCCCCCCACTTCCCGGCCCATAGTTCTCCTCTACCTGGTTCCCACCCCACCGCAGGCCCTCACCTCCCTGTTGTCTTTATCCATAGGTAATGCATACATGCATATAAGAACTTTGTATCTCTCCCTGAACCCCCACACCTCCTGCCTTCTGAGATCATCAGTCCGTTCTATTTCCATGACCTTGATTCTGTTTCATTTACCATTTTATTCTGTTCATCATATTTTTTATTCATTTGATTTTTAGATTCAGTTGTTAATAGGTATGTATTTGTTGCCACTTTGTTGTTTATATTTGTTATCTTTACCATTTTCTTCTTCCTCTTCCTAAAGAATACCCTTCAACATTTCATATAATACTGGTTTGGTGATGATGAACTCCTTTATCTTTTTCTTATCTATGAAGCTTTTTATCTGACTTTTATTTCTAAATGATAGCTTTGCTGGGTAGAGTAATATTGGTTGTAGGTTCTTGCTATTCATCACTTTGAATATTTCTTGCCATTCCCTTCCAGCCTGCATAGTTTCTGCCATTCTCTCTGGCCTGCATGGTTTCTGTTGAGAAATCAGCTGACTGTCATATGGGCATTCTGTGTAGGTAACTAATTGCTTTTTGCTTGCTGCTTTTAAGATTCTCTTTGTCTTTTGCCCTTGGCATTTTAATTATGATGTGTCTTGGTATAATCCTCTTTGGGTTCCTCTTGTTCTCTGTCTTCTTGGACTTTTAAGTCTATTTCTTTCACCAGGTGTGGGAAGTTTTCAGTCATTATTACTTCAAATGGATTTTTCAGTATCTTGCTCTCTCTCTCTTTTTTGGCAGCCTCATAATGCGAATGCTGGTACACTTGAAATTGTCCCAGAGACTCCTTACACTATCTTCTATTTTTGGATTCTTATTCATTTTGTTCTTTGTTATTGGGTGTTTTTTGCTTCCTTGTATTTCAAATCATTGATTTGATTTTTGGGATCCTCTAGTTTACTGTTGAATCCCTATATATTATTCTTTATTTCAGTCAGTATATGCTTAATTTCTGACTGGTCCTTTTCCTTTTTTTTTTTTTTGTTATTTTCACTAAGATTCTTGAGTAACCTTATAACTGTGGTTTTGAACTCCATATCCAGTAGTTTTCTTTCTTTAATTTCTTTCATTTGTGACCTGTTTCTTTGTCTCTGCATTTTGGCTGCTTCCCTGTGATTGTTTCTGTGTATTGTGTAGCGCTGCTATGTCTCCTTGAGTGGCCTATTGTAGTAGATGTTCTATAGGGTCCACTATCTCAGCCTTCTCAGTCACCTGACCTGGGAACTCTATGTGTACCCCTTTGTGGGCTATGTGCACAGTTTTGTTGTAGTTGAGACTTTAGTTGAGACTTGATTACTGTTGGTGTCCTGGAAAGAGTTGACCTTCAGGACAATTGGCTGTGGGAACCAGCTGTCACTATAGTGGGAGAATTACTATGTAGGATACACCCTTATGGAGCTGGACTTGCTTCAGTGGGGATTTGGTGCTCAGTGAGTCTTCCCCTTGAGTTTGTTGCTTATGGATGTGAAGAGTTGTAATCTTTTATGGCCTGACACTGACCACTGGGTACACTGGCTCTTGGGTCTACAGGGAGATGCAAAGTCAGCCACTGCCTGGGACCACCCAGCAGGAGATACAGAGATCTGCAGTTTCCTCCTGTTTTTATCAGGTTTGAAAGTGCCCACATGAGGTACAGCTGTCAACCAAGACTGGCTGGTGCTGATGCCGGATATGGAGTCTTTCATTAATAGCTTTGCGGCTTCCTGACCCAGCTGCAGTGCATTTGACAGGTTTTTAGCCTGAGCAAGGACAGGCAATTCATATGCAAAAGATGCTGCATATTTTGGTGGGGTTTTAAATTAGGTGGGGCAGGGTCTCAGGGAATTACCACGGCTGAGAAAACAGAAATGGCTTTCAGTCAACCCTGCAACCCGAGAGGTCCCAGCAAGGGAACAATGATCACTGAGCATCTCCCTCCCTTGAGTTCCTGCCTCAATGCTAGACAGTCCAGTTTCTCCTTGTATGTGTCTGGGTCTGTCAGAGCCTCGCCCTGTATTGGAGCTCAGAGGAAGTGGTTTTTAAAAGTTCAGTTCATGGTGCTGGCCTTTTAAGAGGAGTAGCTGGGTCTCCAACAGCCTGTGTCTTACTCAGCCCCATCCACACTGGTTTTTATAGCTCTTAGTTCTTACTGCCTAGGGACCTCTTTTCCCAGTTCTGGGACCCTGGCCTGGCCATCTGGTGTGGGGTTGAACATCCTTGCTCCTCCGGGTGGTTTCTGCAAAGGTGATCTCCCTCCTGATTAAAAAAATTGGTCCATGTGGGTGCTGCGTCAGCCTGTTAAGCACTAGTCTCTGTGTGCTTTCTTCTTTACTTTTCTAGTTGTAGGACTTACATTCAGCCAGCTTTCTGATGGTTGTTCTGTATTTTAGTTGTAATTTTGATGTGGTTGTGGGAAGTGGCGAGTACAGGCATTTGCATATGTCTCTATCTTGGTTCTCCTCCATAGAATCTTATTTAATTGACTCCACACCCCTATGCAGATTACTGCACTCTTATTTTATTTCTGTTCTTCTTATTTATATTTTGGATTTCATACTCTCACATAATCTCAGGTGCTTTATGCTGCTGATAATGCTTCCTCTTGCTTGTAAAGTCAACATCTCTAAATTTTGTTCAGTGTATTATAGTTACTTGTGTTGGTTAGGAAACATAAGGCCTCTCTATAATTCTCTTAGCCTTTGCTTCATACTTGACACCTCATGTTGCCAAGAAAGCTGCTGCAGTTCCAGACATCTAGTACCGTCAGGGCAGGCAGAAGAGTTATCACCTCCTACCTCCCCCTGGCACTTCCATTCATATGTCATTGTCCAGAATGCATCCCCTGGCTATTTGGAGCTAGAGGGAAGGTGAGTAAAGCAAATGTTCAGCTTGGAACATTGTAAGATCATATTATCAAGGAGGAAGAGAGGAATGAATAGTAAAGAGGCAACAGTCTGCCATAGCACTTGTTCAATCTTAGGTGAATAAATAAACAAATAATACATCATCTTAAGCTTATTCAATTTTATATTATGAAAGTAATACCTGAATGCATTCTTATTGTAAAACAAAATCCAGCATGTCTAAGTTCACAGGATAAAGAGAAAACTCCTCTCTTTAACCATTCCCAATCATACACCTTGCCTTGGAGATAATTATAGTTATCAATACAATGAACATCCTTTTAGATATATCTCTAAGTATGGACATGCATGTCATACATTCATATATCATTTTCTATCTCTATCTCTATATTTATAGATGTATTTATATATAAATGTATTTATATATTCATATATGTTTATACATAAACATGATAAATTTATTAAAAGTTTAGTTTTCTACATGAAATAATAGAATTTTTCTATAAAATGAGAATATCTTGTAGGTTTTGGTTCTGTGCTTTGCTCTTTATTTACAGTTCCTTAATGTATCTTGGAACTCTTTCCATACCAACACCAATAAAGCTCCCTTATTCTTCATCTTGACTCCAAAGTAATCCACATATTGGATGTGTTGTGGCTTGCTTAATCTTTCCCTTGTTTTAGAATATTGGGATTGTCTGACCTGGACTAATAGTCCCCTTTTGAATAAAGAAAGTGCAATTTGATAGAGGATCAGTGACTCTGTTAGTCAGATACTGGGTAGGTGGAGCGCTCCAGAATCAGGTATCAGGATTCTTCCATTTGGGCATTTCTCAAAGCTGCCATGTGGCTGAAATGCTGCCACATGGTTGAGGAAGGCTGTGGTTGAAGCCTCTTTGTGAGACTCCGTTAGAAACCTGAAGTCTACTGAAATGATTCCTCTGGCAATACTGATTGATGTCAAAATCCCACATCAAAAGACTTCTAACTAAATAGCTGCCGGAGACATAGACATTGTTTTCTTTAAAAAACTACCTCAGAAATTTTTCTTCCTGAAATGATGTATTACAAGCATCCTTGATTTCTCAGAAGGAAGTGATTTTGATTCTGTCCCAGAGTCTGTTTCCTGGGTAAAAGGGTGACAACAGAGCTGAATTCTCTGAGCTTTGTGCTTTTCTGAAGCTCACAGTGGGAACACTCATGCCACATTAGGGCAGTGCCAGAAGCCTGCAAAGTCTTTTTTCCCCTGGGTCTTGGAGGGTGGGGGTAGATTTGCTAACATACTTGTATTTGAAGGTGTAACACATACGCTAAGATGTGTAAAGGGCAATGAAATCACATAATGGTGCATTAAAGCCTCCAGAAGTTCAAATAAAAGCTCAGCATATCTGTATTTTCTGGGGGTTGGCAGGGAAAGAACCATCTGCTGGAGCACACTTCATGGCAGTTCTCATTGTGTATTCACTTAAAATGATTGCAAAGACACATTGCCTTGTGCATAAATGCTCTCTGATTTCCTTTAGGTATGAGTAAGACCTGGACAGCCAAACGTGATTTGTTAGCTATTCCAGATATTAATCAAGGTCAAGGGAAGGTGAATGTTGGAAGGCAGGAGAAGATTTTTCCTTGGTGTTAGCTGGTGCATACAAACCAGAAGGAGGAAGCTCTGTTGCAGGAAAGGGAAAAAAAAGCACCCATCATTTTCCCTTCTGTTTCTCTCAAAGGCACAGCTTATTTACATAAACCAAAATGTTAATTTTCCCAGAAATCAAAGCTACTGGCACACTATTAAGTAAGATTCATGTGTGTATGATTAACATTGGGTGCCCTCTTGCTCTAGTAGAACCTTATTTTTTTGAAAAACATATGGAACTCATTCATGCTTGTATTACCCGTATCTGTGTGTTCATATAGATGTTTGACTCTGTGTTCAGTGAAATGTCATCATTTCTTTTACAACAGATTCGGAAGAGAAAATGCTGCTTAGCGCACAGCGTTATAAATGGGAGAGGAAATGAAACTGTGTGTGTGAGTGAAGTGAGGATCACGAAAGTGACCTGTGTATCAAGGAAGCAATTTTCCTACAGGATAGAAAACTTTCAATAAAAACTGGAAGGAAAGGAGCAAATTTTAGAAATGGAATTTTGCTATTGATTATATGTTGTTTTTCTGGATTGTGGGGGCTGCCATTGAAGTCTCCTTGATGAATGTTTGCTTTTGTGTCAACATTTAATAGGGAAGTTTCCCACGTGCTGAGGAGCTTCTGGTCTTGTTAAGGCACTGGCTTGCAGATGTAATCAAAGAGGGTAAGATTGACTTGGGAAGGTGCAAACACCAGTTCTTCTGGGATTTCCAACAGCAAACATAAGTGTTTTTTTTTTTTTTTTCAAATTCTCACCTGAGGATAAGTTTTAATTGATTTTTAGAGAGAGAGAGGAAGGGAGGGGGGGAGAGAGAAAGAGAGAGAGAAACACTGATCGTTGCCTCCTGTACCAAACCCACAACCTAGGTATGTGTCCTGATAGGGAATCTAATCTGCAACCTTTTGGTTTATGGAATGATGCTCCATCCAACTGAGTCACACAGCTAGGGCAAAATATTAGTTTTTTGTGTGGATAATTCTAAATAGGTAATTTTTAGAAATTACATGAAAAATACCAAAATTGCCAAAACCGATTTGGCTCAATGGATAGAACGTCAGCCTGCAGACTGAAGGGTCCTGGGTTTGATTCCCGTCAAGGGCATGTACCTTGGTTGTGGGCAATCCCCAGTAGGGAGTGTGCAGGAGGCAGCTGATCAATGTTTCTCTCGCATCGATGTTTCTAACTCTCTATCTTTCTCCTCTCTGTAAAAAATCAATAAAATATATATATAAAAAAAGTACCAGAATTTTCAGAAATTTAATTATTTTCATAGTAACCACTTTGAACTTAAAAAAATGCATGAAATTATTCTCACTCTTAAGGGATTTTCTAATTATGGAGAGTGTGTAGTCATATAATTCAGGCAATGATGTTTTCTTATTAACTGAATAAAAATATTCTGATGTTGGAATAGTTCAGTGATGACTGCCCTAGTAGTTCAGACACTTACGTCTGCACTGAGGTCTGTGGGACC
This sequence comes from Lasiurus cinereus, assembly GCA_011751065.1. Taxonomy (NCBI): domain Eukaryota; kingdom Metazoa; phylum Chordata; class Mammalia; order Chiroptera; family Vespertilionidae; genus Lasiurus; species Lasiurus cinereus. Next base: position 8,040,141 of record JAAGEH010000079.1, on the reverse strand, counting down.
TTGAAGCAGTGGGAACAAGAAGTGGTCTGGGAAGTTAGAGTAAGTTCTCACTTTCATGATCTTTATGCTCAAACCAACAGCTGCCTCTGGTTCTCACATTTCTGATCACTCCCCTCAGTCTCTTGCTGATTGCTTCTCAGGTTTCTGAGCTCTAAATACTGGAGTGTCTCATGGATTGTTCCTGGACCATTTCTCTTTTCTATTCACACTCACTCCCTGGGTGATCTTCTCCAGTCACATGGTTTTCACACCACTTGTCTGCTAATAGCTCCCAAATATATCCTCCAGCTTGGACTTCTCCCCTGCAAATAGACATATATATCCAACCGACTACTTGATAATGCTAGTTGATCTAATGAACATTTGACATTTCCACACATGACCTTCTGATAATCTCCTGTAATCAATTCTACCAGCAACCTCCTCAACTTGGTTAATGTAATTGCATTCTTCTAAAATCTTGGCACTATCACTGCCTTCTCTCTTTCTCTCACATTTTCCATCCAGACTATCAGCACATCCGGATGAGTCCCCCCCACTCAACTGCCACTGCCTTGGTCCAAATCACCATCATCTTTTGCCTCCTAACTGACCTTGCTTTCACCTTTGCTCCTCTGTAATCTATTTTCAACTGGCATCCAACATAATCTTGTTAAAATATGTTATATGTTTTTTCATCTCAATCAGAATAATAGCCAAAGTCCTTACTGAACTATAAAGCCTGACACATCTTGCTCTAGGTTATCTCTCAGAATTCATATCCTATATGTTTTTCCTTGCCCTTCTCTTTACTCCTGTCACATTGGCCTCCTTGGGTTTCTAGAACATACCAGGAATATTCTTGCTTCAGGGAATTTGCATTTTCTGCACCTCCTTTCAGAGTGCTCTGTGTATAACCACACAGTTCACTCTCACTCCCTTGTGGTCTTTTAGTCCCTTATCTAAAAATTTACTCTTCATCTGATAATACTTGTCAGACTATCTGAGTTTGAGTCTTGCCCCTTCTACTTAGTAGCCATGTTACCTGGGGAAGAAAGTAAGATGCTTCACTTTCCATATTTTAAAAATGGTGATAATAACAATATTAGCTTTGAACCATGAGGTTTCCACATCCATAGGGCAACTGGTGCAATATTAGTTATGTTTCTTATTGTTCAACCTAATACCAACCTCACTGGGATCTGATGATGTCATACATGAAGTGCATTGTGCAGGGCTTTGTCTATTGTAAACCTTAAAGACTTCAGGCTGTTAATACTGCTAAATAAAGTCCCCAGCAGGTCACTGAAGGCCTTCCAAAATCTGGCTCCTGCTGTTTGTCTATCCTCACCTTCTTTTGGGCTTCATAACATACTTACCACATATTGACAGTGAAAAACTTACTGGATTTCTTAAGCCCAGCTTGCTCTTTCATGTACTTTTGTTTCTGATTGTGCCAGTTCTTCTACTGGAATTTCCCATTGGATTTTAAGATCTAGCACATTTATCCTCTTTTCCTCCACCTCTGTGTAGATATCTCTGTTTCTCCCAATGTCACTTTCTGTGCTATTTCTGAGATTTGAACAAACTTCATTGCAGGCATTGCAATGATTGATTTAAATAGTTATTTCCATTATTTGATCCTGATTTCCATAAATAGAAGGCTGGTGTCTTATTCTTTTATATCTTCAAAATCTTGCACAACCTTGTATCTAACAGCTTCCAATAAATATTTGGAGACTTGAGTGCATGGACAAGTCCAGAACATAGAGACCCTGTTTGAAGAAAGCTTTCTTTTACCATTGGTCAAAGTTACGCTAACAGTTAAGAAGACATGCAAAACATGGAGGCATGATGAAATGAACACATTTCAGATCCAGATAAATAGGCTTAGGAATATAACAGGACATGGAGAGAGAGCAGAATTGGGGAGCAGAGATACTGAAGTGAATTATATCGAGAGGATGGATGCTTTCCTTTTGGCCTCTTCATGTTTTCTGTGGTGGGGCTGGATTTTGTCCCATAGATAACTATAGGAAACAACTTCCTGCCAGAGGGTGAGCTGGACACCTATAGGACTTGCACCCTCGTTTTGAGTGATGTGGTGTAGAAGCCCCAGGAGGTGAGCATGTTCTTATAGCTTCCCCTTTAAAGGCCCCAAGTTCACTGATTTAGGAACAGACTTTCAGATGATTTTTATTTTTATTTTTTTAAAATAAATCTTTATTGTTCAGATTATTATAATTGTTCCTTTTTCCCTTCCATAGCTCCCTTCAACCCAGCTCTCACCCCTTCCTCTGCCCTTACCTCCCCCCACATTGTCCTCATCCATAGGTGTATGATTTTTGTCCAGTCTTTCCCTCTAACCGCCTCACCTCTTTCCCCCTGAGAAGGGAGTGTCAGTCCACTCCCTTTCTATGTCCCTAATTCTATTATATTCACCAGTTTATTCTGTTTATCAGATTTTTTATTCTCTTTATTTTTGGATTCTCTTATTGATAGATATGTATTTGTTGTTCATAATTTTTATCCTTACCTTTTTCTTCTTCCTCTTTTTCTTAAAGATTACCTTTCAGCTTTTCATATAATACTGGTTTGGTGTTGATGAACTCCTTTAGCTTTTTCTTATCTGTGAAGCTCTGTATCTGACCTTCAAGTCTGAATGATAGCTTTGCTGGGTAGAGTAATCTTGGTTGTAGGTTCTTGCTATTCATCACTTTAAATATTTCTTGCCACTCCCATCTGGCCTGCATAGTTTTTGTTGAAAAATCAGCTGACAATCATATGGGTGTTCCCTTATAGGTAATTAACTGTTTTTCTCTTGCTGCTTTTAATATTCTCTCTTTGTCTTTTGCTCTTGGCATTTTAATTATGATGTGTCATGGTGTGGTCCTCTTTGGATTCCTTTTGTTTGGGGTTCTGTGTGCTTCCTGGACTTGTAAGTCTATTTCTTTCACCAGGTAGGGGAAGTTTTCATTCATTATTTCTTCAAACAGGTTTTTAGTATCTTGCTCTCTCTCTTCTTCTGGGACCCCCATAATTCTGATGTTGGTATGCTTGAAGTTGTCCCAGAGGCTCCTTACACTGTCTTCACATTTTTGGATTCTTTTTTCATTTTGGTTTTCCAGTTGAGTGTTTTCTGCTTCTTTGTATTTCAAATCTTTGACTTGATTCTTGCATTCCTCTGGTCTGCTGTTAGGTCTCTGTATTTTTATTTCAGACAGTGTATGTTTAATTTCTAGTTGGTCCTTTTTCATCTCTAGTTGGTCCTTTTTCATTTCCTCTTGGGTCTCACTAAATTTATCCATCTTTTCTAGGAAATTCTTGAAAAACCTTATAACCATGGTTTTGAACTCTATATCCAGTCTTTTGTTTTTCTCCATTTCTTTAGTTTGTGATATGTTCCTTTGTCTCCACATTTTTGCTGCTATCCTAAGTTGGTAGAGTAGCTTTGTGTGCTAGGTGTCCTATATGGCCCAGTAGCTCCACCTCCCCAGTTATCTGAGGTAGACTCTTTTGGTGCACCCCTTTGTGGACTGTGTGTACAGCCTAGTTTTAGTTAAGTCTTGATTGTTGTTGGCATCACTGGGAGGAATTGACCTCCAAGCCAATTGGTTGTGAGGATCAGTTGTGTCTGTGCCGGGAGAATTTCTATGCTGGTCTCAGCCTTATGATACAAGCCTTGCAAAATTGCAAAAGTCTCTTTGTTCAGCTTGGATAGAGCAGAAGATCAGGGCTGAGCAGAGACAGCTTTGGCTTCCTGTCAGCCTCACCCTATGCAGCCTCTGGGTTAGTGTCTCTTGGTAATTGCTGCAGCCCTCTCTGTGCACATGTGTGCCTCCAGACCTCTGCCTTCCTGCCTCCTCTGAGTTTTCATGTCCTCTGGGGACCCCTATGAGTCTGGATCCCCAGGGTCTTGCCTGAAACTGGGGTTCAGTGGTGTCGGAAGTGGATTTCAGGGCAGTTGGGAGGTTCTTTCTCTTGCTAGGGAAAGCCAGCAGCACAAGCAGTAGTCAGCCCTCTGTGTGTGCCCTCCTGCACCTCTAGACTTCTGACTTTTTTGTGGCTCCCCTAAGTTTCCATCTACTCCTCCTTTTCATGACATTTCAGACTCCCCCTGTATGAGTCTCTCCCGGAACTGGGGTTCAGTGCAGTCAGATCTGGGGTTCAGTGTACTCAGGAGTTTCAGTCTTCCTCCTGCTAGAGGAAACCAGGTAGGCACTCTGCTCTCAGTCCTTTCCACATGTATGTTTCTGTACCTCAGCTTTTTGCAGCTCTTCTGAGTCGCCGTGAGCCCCTCCCTTTCCTTCTAGTTGTGGATTTTCCACTCAGCCATCTTTCCTGTGGTTCTGGATGATGTCCATTCTGTCCTTTAGTTGTAGTTTTGAAATTGTTGTGCGTGGCAGCAATTTAAGTGTTCACCTATGCTGCCATCTTGTTTTTTCCTCTAAAATGATTTTTAATTCAAAGGAAAATATTCTGGCCTGGCATCAATGACTTTAGATCTTTATGAACACCTGGGTTATCAGATAAATAGAAGCTGGTGGCTTATGGATGATGGTGAGCTGAAGACTCTGCTATGACTGCTGAAACAATACAACCTGGGTCCTTTCTCTATGGACCATTGACCTTCTTTCTGGATATCAAAAGCATACATTTCCCTCAAGTCCCTGTGAATGAAATGAAGTTATAATTATAAGAAAGATAAAGCTGAATGATGCTAGTGTCTTGCTCAGTTAGATTCTTTACCTTGCTAGGATATTCTATAACCATGGCACATGGGTTTAGATCATAACAAGAGTATCTTATGTGTCTATGTTTCTTTTGGTTCCTAGTACAACACCTTAAAAATGGACAGCATTCAGTGAATTATGCTATGACGGCTGGGTATTCCAGGAAAACTGGCCAACGAGTGAGACATTTAGCTGGTCCAGTATTCTGGGATTCATTTGGGAAAACAAGATTAAAAGGGCAGGTTCTCTTTTAATTTTGTTTTATAGCTAGTCTATAGAAGATGGGACTAATCAATCTGGTCTGATTTGGTGGTCCTTAAAAAAGTGTTATCACTAACAAGGGGATGAGAGTGACATTATAGCATATTGGCAGTTAAGGGAAATAGTTAAGTGCATGGATTTTTGGTCAGACTCTCTGCTTTCAAACGTTGTCTCTGATATATGCTGGCCAAATAATAAGAGTTCTTCTTTGTGCCTCAGTTTCTTATTTGTTAGGTGCGAATAATAGTGGTACCTGTTATTCAAGACAAAAATTATTTTTCTTGTTAAGATGGTAAAAATGACTTTGTTCAGGACTATTGTAATAAGGGTATTACAATAGGGGAGAGAGATGGGGTTCAGGTCTCAATACAGCAAAGACAGCTGGGGATTCATTGCTAAAGTGCAAGGTGAGATGGCCAGTGGATGGAAAATTATTAAGGGGAGGCTCAAGTGCAGGGGGAGGCTTGATAAACTCACTTAACAGGATTCCTGTTGAAGGCAAGTCAGGGTGACCAGATATCAAGGGTGGGGAATTCTCTCTAAACAGACTTAACAGGAGTCTTGCTAAAACTGGACTCCGCAAGGATGAATATGGAACCCCAAGGTTGACACGTGGTCCAGCAGAGGGTTGAGAAGAGCCTGATGTGTTTGATCAAGAAGAGAGTGTCTGCCATTATATCTTTGGATTAAGTAGCTAACATCTGTAAAGCGTTTGGCACAGTACTAGGTGATTAATAAACATTAATAATGCTGAGTTTGCTTTCTATGGAATATAAAATATGGAATGACAGTGTGAGACCACTTTCCTTTTGTTTAGGCACTTGTGAGGACTCAAATGAGCCAAACTCTAGGAGAAAAAATCCTCGTGTGGTCCTCCAAGGGTGGACCTTTAGCAGGAACTTTAGCTCCTGATGGAGAGGGATGAGCCTGGAATTAGTGGTCCATGATATGAGTTCAACCTCCAGGACAACTTATGTTGGACAGTTTTCTGTTGGAAAGACAGAAGGGGGCAGAAGGAGTGGCAGGACTTCTCCTTCTCTAGAAACTCTGCCAGGCTATGTGGAGATGCCCTTGATCTTTGTTGATTGCCCTTAAAGAGGGATTTCCTAACATATACAATTATTAAAGAACCCTGTGTGACTAGTTTACGAAATTGACTTTGGCTTCCCACTGTTCAGAGAGGAAGGGGGCTTCATCCCATCAGAAAAGAGAAGGTAATGAGTGATCTAGGAATCCAGGAGACACCAATGGGGATGCTCTTGGGGTTTTAGTCTGGGGTCCAGCTGTGCTGTGGAATCCCTAATCCCTGGATACTGCAGGGACTGTCCCTTGTGCCCATGTAACCTACCTGCTGCTAAGGTCATTATCTCCCAGGGGAAAATGCTGAGAAAAAATTCTTTAAGAAGAAAAACTTTAAGGTCTCCAGTATCATTGGTGATGTTCAATCCTTGGCTTCTGATATAAAAAGGTTCCTGGAACTTTAGCTTGATGTTTCTAAATCCAGTTATCCTTTGGACATGTACATTAACCAGGTTTTCTGTTGTAGTCCCTTGTAAGAGAGAGACTGGAGATTAGGGATGGGAAGAGAGAAGCTTACCAGGCCCACCCTATCACTACCTAAAAGAGGTGAAAGTGAAGATAAATATGACTTGAAGTGCAGGGGGCTGAGCTAGACTGAAGAAATTGTCAGAGCAGAAACTCATCAATAGTTCAGATATTAACAGTTACTGGGAAAGGTCTCACCACCAACTCTCAATCCCCATGAAAAAGAATCAAGGCTATCAATAGGCTCTCAAGGTGTTATTTATTAGAGTGACCTTTGTTGCTAAGTAACAGCATGATTTTTCAGACTGTATTAAAAATTATAATTGGCATGAGCTTAAAATAATGTGAACCAGCGTTGGAGATATTAAAATCTGAGGCGGGATATAAATTAGCGAGAAAGGTTCATGGGTGGGGGGAAAGGGGGAACAGTCAGTGCAACTGTCAGATAATGCTGAACCAAGTCAAATTAATTTCTAATAATTTGTAGAAGGTAGGCAGAAGAGAATCACCAAGCCCCTGGATGCTGTAGGAACTACAAAGCTTGGGTGTCAGGCCAGAAATATGGGACCTCACCCGTGCCAAAAACCATTTAAAGCCAGCTGCTGGAATTCAAGGAATGACATTTTCCAAGTTCAGACTTAATCTCCATTTTTTTTAACTTTACTGGGCAGAAAATTCAGTAATGACAGAGGGCCAGAGAATATCTCTTACCCTCAGGCTGCCAGCCTGAATGTTGTCCATGCATTTTAACCAGAATTAGAACACACTCAAGTGTTAGCAACAGGTTAAATGCTAAGCTGATCATTAAGCCTGGTGCAATTTTTTCTCAGCAGGCCAAAAATCTAAATAAGCAAAGTAGGCAGAACATAGGTAAATTAAGATACATCTTATCCTTTTACCCCACCGTGAAATGGAAGCTTAATGCACAGAGGCCCTTGTGAGGAGAACAGTAAACTCTGGTTACGGAGCTGGAGTGGAGGAGTGAGCATGTGAAGCAAGGAGAGATCCGTTTAGTGGGCATCGCTGTCATTCCCCAGGATGCGGACACTGTGTGGGCAGAGAACACTTGTATGGGTTAATTATTATGAGCTTCTAAAATGATGAGAGACAAATTTGAGGGAACTGTGTGGTTCAGGCTCTTTGAGAAATTTTAATGACTTGTTTTGTAATATGCTGTCCATGGCAACTGGAGCCCAGTATTGTGGGGCTGTGCTGTAACATTGCTGGGAATAGAATAAGAGAATTAATTGGAGGCTAAAACTGGTTCATCAGTGGACCATTCTTCAAACCTCTGCTCCTTCTGCCACTCAGAATGAGGTTTGGGGCTGATGACTCAGAGGAAGAGCCACTTTGCTGTCTGTGGCAGAAACTGTTAAAGCCCACCTATCATCTGTATCCTCCTCTTTCTGGACACACAGGTAGGCTACATTTTCTAACATCGAGGAGTGACATCTCACATGGTGGGGGAAAGAAATACACAATAGAATGGTGTCCAATGATGTTGTTGGGGTGAGATTTTGAGCAACATAAAGCCCAGTGGAAGACATTATTATTAAGTACTAGTAAGAACTGATGATCTATTATTCTGTGATTTCTCAAATAAGCCTGACATACCTCCCCCAATTAATAAGCTCTTAGAGACTGGGTTTTGTGGTCAGACAAATATGTGTTCACATCCTAGTCTGTCACTTACTTTAGTCTGCAGGCCGATGCTCTATCCACTGAGCCAAACCAGTTAGGGCTGTCACTTACTTAGCTCTTTGGTCTTGGGCAAGTTAATTGAAATTCTCTGAGACTCAGTGTCCTCTTGTATAACATAGGGATAGTAATAGACTTGGTCAGAAGGTTGTCCTGGAGATACAATGTGGTAAATATCAAAGCACACTGTTCAGTGATTGGCATATAGTCAGTGCTCAATAAATCTTTTATATACACAGTGGTCCATTAATATCCATGAGGTTATTGGCTCCAGAATTCCCTTAGATACCCAAACTTGAGGATGCTCAAGTCCCTTATATAAAATGGCATAATACTTGATATAATCCACCCATATACTTGAAATAATCCACCCTTATACTTCAAATAATCTCTATGTTATAGTACCTAGTCTATATATATAAAAAGCCAGGGTTGTAACATCCACAATGACTAGAGGCTTGACTGAACACCAGGCTGTGTGTACAGCAGGCGAGCCGGACTGAACTGCTGACCTCTCAGGGAGACAGAGAGAGGCAAGGCTGATCAATAGTGTCACCAGCTGCTGGTGAGGCCCAGAGAGAAGGAGGGTGATCAGACCCTGCTTATCTCTCCAGACCTCACCAGCAGCCAAACTTCTCTCTCCCCCTCAGAGATCAGCAGTTCAGCCCACTGATCAGCAGTGTGGACCAAATGCTAGGCTATACATGCAGCTGGAAAATGGGCTGAACTGATAACCTCTGGGGGAGAGAGAGAGGCAGGGTTGATCAGCAGTGACAGTGGGTACTGGTGATGCTCAGAGAGATGCAGGGTAATCTCTTCAGGCTTTGCTAGCAGCCAAGCCTCTCTCTCCCAGAGGTCAGCATCCTGGGTCAGCTGCTGATCAGCCCCATCTCTATGATCAGGCCCAGAGATAGGCCTGGAGATGCTGACTGACATAGAAACCAACCAATCAGAACCAAATCTGGGTGAATTGGAGGAGCCAATGGCTGCCTAGGAGGTGGATTTTTTGATGCTGACTGGCATAGAAACCAACCAATTAGAACCAAATCTGGGTGAACTGTGAGGGTAGAACCTAAGGTGGGGGCTGAGGAGAGGTTTTAAGGTCAATGGCTACTTGGTGTAAGGTGTAAGAAAGTGATTCAATTTTTCAGTGACTGGTTAGGCAGTATAATGCATATGGCTGGCTACCAGTCCAAATATAGGGATTATATATTTTTGTCTGCCAAGAGCATCTCCTCCTGCTGAAAAGGGATGCCTTTCTAATTTAAGCAATCTTATCCTATATAATCTATCTATACTAATAAAACAGTAATATGCTAATTAGACAGGGTTTACTGGCCATCTTCCAGACATCCAATTTCCTTCAGAAAAAGCCATGGTGGTGGGAGCTAAGGCAGAGGCAGTTAGGGGTTATTAGGCCAGCAGGGGAGGGCAGTTGGGGGTGAAATCAGGCTGGCAGGGGAGGGCAGTTAGAGGTGATCAGGTAGGCAAGCAGAGAGGTTAGGGGTGATCAATCAGGCAGGGAGGCAAGGTAGGGCCGATCAGGCCAGCAGGCGGGTAAGGTAGAGCCTATCAGACTGGCAGGCAGAGGGTGTAGGAGAGCAGGCAGAAGGGTTAGGAATGATCAGGCAAGCAGGCAGGTGAGTGGTTAGGAGCCAGTCATCTTGGATTGTAAAAGGGATGTCTGACTGCTGGTTAAGGCTCGATCCCTAAACCAACAGTTGGACATCCCCTGAGGGGTCCCAGATTGGAGAGGACGCTGGCTGGGCTAAGGAACACCCCCTCCGTGCATGAATTTCATGCACTGGGCCTCTAGTATAATATAAATGTTATATAAGTAGTTGTTATGCTGTATTGTTACAGGAATGATGACAAGAAAGTAAGTCTTTTTTATATTCAGTATAGACACAACCAATAACCATGGCAATCATATTGGCCTAATTACATAGTATGTGTCAGCAACAATGTAACCTTGTCCAAATATTTTTGATTTGTGGTTGGTTGACTCTACATATACAAAATCCATGGATATGGAGGGCTGATTGTAATCATTATTATCCATAATGAGGGAACCTTTGAGAGGACCTTGAGATCAACAAACACCTTATTCTATAAGTGAAGATTTGATAAACAGAACACCAGACTAAGACTTGTTCTTTTGTGTAACCTGGCCTTTCTTAGTCTTGATTATTAGCTCAAAATGCCCCCCAAATGCTTGAGAAATGTTGCTGGAATATAGTTTATTGGAGTCAGGACAGTCAGGCAGGGGCTGCTGTGTAGGACAGGATGCCTGGGAGTACAGCAGCTCCTCATAGGGTCATCGCTCAGCTCCTTGGAATAACATCCACTTTGGAATCAGACAATTTGGTTCAAATCCTAGCTCTGTCACTTACTAGCAGCATGACCTTGTGTAGGGGATATGATTTTTCTAACTCTAGGTTATCTCATCTGTGGAAGAAGATGACCTTTTTCTCAAGGGATTGTTATAGAGATACATTATGAGACCCACAAACACCTGATTTGATATTCCAAGAATCCCCAAATCTAACCTGATATCAACAGAGGAATGGATGATTATTTTCCTCCTGTGTTTTCTTATATTGAATGCTAGTTAACCAAAGAACTTTAGAGATTTTATTTTAAGAATTTCTAAGGATGTAAGATAATCTGCTTTAAGTTAATAAAAATTTTCCAGGGTGTAGTGGTATGTATTCATTATAGAACATTTGGAAAAATAGAGAAACATCCAATGAAATAAATAGGAACAACAATGACAAAAATCTAATTCTTCATCCCAGAAATAACTCAGAGATGTTTACATTTTTGTCTTTCCTTCTAGTCATTCTTTATTTCAAGCATCTTTAGAACCATATTATATATATAGTTCTTTTTGTAAAAAATATCTGGCTCCTTTTAGTATTGATTGTATGATGAGCATACTCTCTGCTATCATTCTTTGAGAATGAAAATGATTTTTAATGGCTGTATAAATATTCTGTTGTTTCTACAAAGTCTAATATATTAAACTACTCTCCAAATGTTGGGCATGTAGATTGTTTTTTCAATTATAAATAACACTTGATAGATCTTGAATTTGATCCACTCCTTACCTTTCCAAACCTGCTTTCTGCTCTTGGAGACTTAGATGTATGGTTAACTCAGTTGTCTTGTTGTCCTCTGACTTGCAGTCGGTTTTGGTTAATTTGGGACCCAGACAGACAGTTGGGTTATCTCTTTTCCCAGCTCATTTCTTGCTTTGACTGAAGGTCATAGCACTCTTCAAGGTGTGCTCCATCTAGATTCCTCCATAACCATTCAGCCTAGGAGTGTATCTGCCTCCCTGTTAACTAGTCTTGGAGTATTATTTTCTCCTTCCTGTACTTTCCATACCTGTCTTTTACTTCTGTAAAATAACCTATTGTTAAATTTCCTAAAATGATTCAATTTTGAGTTTTCTAATTCCTTCCAGAACCCTGACCGATAGAACCATTTTATCTGTTGTAACAGTTGTTTCTTAGAGCAGTCTTTAGACATGTCTGATAATTCTTTCTAGCAAATTCCTATGAGCCAGTATGTAATTTCTGATTCTTATTTTTTTTCATCTGTAAAGTGAGATTGATAATAATACCCAATTAACAAGGTGATAATGTATGAAAATTCTGTGTAGCCTATGAATTACTTTACACATATAAGACACAGGTTATTATCACCACCTTCTTAACCCCGAGGGAGCCCTAAAGAGTATTGGTTTGATTCCAGGCTGACATTTTGCAATATTAATCTTTGAAATGTTTTGCAAACCCCAAAGTAGATGTGGCTAGCAGGTTTCTTTACCTTGCCCTCATAAAATTCACATCTTTGGTTTCTCTACTCCAAGAGGAAGTGACCCTAGGAAGTGCTTTGTTTGGTCCACATACTTGGCAGGCTATTATTTCTTCATGGAATTTAACAAGGGCATGGAGGCTGTGTGTAACTATTTTCTCTTTTTTTTGCATCCAGCACGACTAGAGAGGGGGTCCAGTTCCTGAGAAGAGGTGGCTGGGGATTGAGAAATAAAAGAAAGAGACAAGACACAGAGATAGAAAGAAAAGTTGGGATCTGGTGGACTGCTGCCCTCTTCTGATGGAGAGACAGTGACCCAGAGCCAATGCAGTGTGTTTATTTTATACCCCCAAATACCAGGACATTTCACCAAAAAGTCAAGACAAAGGATATTATTTGCATTCTTGAGTAGGCCCTGAGTATTCCTGCTGCTAGACTGGATTTACATATCAAAACCCACTTCCCCACACCATGGGCTGAAATGAAGATCAAGTTGACAATACCCTTGCCCTTTTGGCAAGGCATGTTCACAGGGCATGGCTTTGCTGATGCCACTGGGTTCAGCTGACAATAATTAAAGAGTGCCCATGTGCCTTCTCAGGGAGCTCTGTACATCTTGTTTTTCATTTTTAAATGTAGCTTATAGACATCTAGGTAGAGCCTTTGGACTTGAGATCGCAGGAGCTTGCTGATGACTGAAAAAAAGCAGAATAAGATTAGTAGTACACAAAGGAATCCTATGCGGGTGGTGTTTTTTAACATATTCCATGGATTAAATTCTTTTAAATCATCCAGCAATTCTTTTGCTAGTTTTTCCAGAGATATAATTTCATCATGACTATTCTGAATGGCTTGCACATGTTTGTGTAGCCACAGTAGGTCTATACCGATATTATTATGATGCCATACATATTCCCTGTAGGTGCATCTTGATTTTATTCCAATCCCATAGAGAACTGTTATAGTGGGCTGAAGTCACACAAATATATGTAAAAGCAGCATGGCATTGTAGCTGCTATCTAATCTTGATACTTTCCAATTGATTACCTAGTCCTATCACTATAGCGTCCAAAGCATTTAGCTTTGTTCCTAGCTTTTTGTCTATCTCTTCTTGATCATGAAATGTAGTTGAGCCAATTCATTGACAAACTTTGTGTTCTAGATGCTTGGGTCAAAGCAAGAGAAGCAGTCACAGCAGATGCAATAACAGTAACTAGCATAACAATACCAAAAATAATAAGTCCTAAAGCACACTTTTTCTGGGACAGTTGATTGTGTAATTCCTGCAATGCCTGGAAGCCCACATCATGATACCATTTTCTTGTTATGTTGATAGGAAGCATAATAAAAGAAGGCTGCTTTAAAATTAATATATCTTCATTCAGTAATGGCATTGGACAGCATAATGGGTGTCCAATCTGGTGATATTCACATTTTCAGTCATCAATACATATGGGGGCTGGACACAGGCTCATAAGCCATAGTAAGGGCTCGATTTGCATGCTCCTTTAGTATTAGATAAGAAAGAGCCAGTAAAATTAAAAAAGTCAAGAGCAGCGGCTAAATGCCACAGATCTTTCTGTAAATTTCCTGTTTCTGTGGTTAGGGCATTACCTACAAAACCTCTTGGTGACATAGGCTTGTGATAGGGATATTTAGCATTAAGCCTATGGGACCAATCTAATACATACAAATCAGAGCCAAAAATATTATGTCTCACTGGTACAGGATTGGCACAATCTTGCCATTGAGGAAATGGTCCCAACTCAGTAGTGGTGCTACTAGGGCAGGAGGGGAGTGGGGGATACTTATCAGATAGCCATCAGGTGGCCTTAGGAAATCCTAGTTTAGTAACTGTCTGAACATATTTTCTCATATCCCAGGGGCCTTCAGTGTTAACAATGTTTGTGTCTCCATAGGACATCTTATTTTCTTGGCCAAGCTGCAAACATTCTGAAGTCCCCCTTTTTGATAAACAAACAGGGAGTTCCCCACTACAGCCATTATAAGTATAATCACCTTGGGAAGAAGAGTTATATGCTTGTTGGAGCTACCCTCGACCATATTAGTGTTGTTAGTAAACACTGGCACTGATTCTGTGGTCCAGGTGGTGGATTGATTATAGGGGGATCTGAAACATAAGTTCAGTAAGTTTCTGCTACAGCCATACTTACCTGGCAGCTTACAAGTGCCATTTTAGCAAGAAAAAGTTTGGAGGGGGTTACCTGAACCCCCCTGTTCTTTCAACACTTGCTGAGCATCGGTGGTCAGCTTCTTCAGTTGATCCCATGTGGGGACACTAGCTTCTCGGGTGGTTTTGGCCGCTGCCTTCTGCTTCTCTCCTTCTTTGGGGCTGGCGGCTGGGCTGGCATCATCACTGGAGGTGTGATCTTAAGCTTCTTGAATGGTGGGCTGAGTTGTTCTCTTAGGTCCATGGTTGTGACGCACACTCGCTCTGGCACCCAGATGGGGTTAGAAGCACCTTCTGGAAAGAAACAAAACACAACCTCTTCCCCAAATTATTACTGAATTTGATAAAAATCTTGTCTGTTTTGTGCTTCCTTCTACCTAGCTAACTCGGTGGAGGCTATTGTATAGGAGGCCTGATGCCTTTCGGCTGCTGTAGAAGCCTTTGCATCACAATTCAAAAATTTTAAAGTATAAAGAGCGTGACAGAGCTTGTTTTGAGGTGACACATAACATCTGTCTCCCCCTGTTTGTTTTAGTAATTGCATTTTAAGAGTACAATTGGCTCTTTCCACTATTGGGTGACATACATTTTTGCCAGATTTGATTAGGTTTAAGTCCTCAGGGTTTTACCCCTAAAGTTGGCATAGGGAGGTGGATAACACACTGAGAACATTGCTACTGATAAAACATGGACATTTTCATTTTCAAATAACATTTTGAAGGCTGAAAAATAAATGAAAAAGTTTTTCTGGATTAATGTGCCCTATAGTAGCTGTTTCAATAATTTTGGCCATACTTACCACATAAGCACTATCACTATAGGTTGATGGGTTCCATAGGAAAAATTTTTAAGGGATAAATAAGAGCTTGTATTTCTACTGAAATATAAGAGGTTTGAAGTACCTTTGTTCCCCTGATACAGTAGATCCAGCCTTTCCAGAACTGGATCCATCTGTAAAAATGGTTAATGCCTGAGATAATTTTAATTTTTGCACAGAAATATTACTGCTTTGGATTCATTGCATGTTAAGCAATATTACTATGAGAAGAACTGTCAATAAAAATTTTAGTTAATACTTCAGAAACAGGTTTTTTGTCCAGTACAATTAAATTTTTTTGAATATTCACTTATTTCAAGAAGCCAATTTTAAATAATCTGAAATAAAGTTTATTTTTTAACTTCACTTGGAAACTTCTACAATTAGTATTTAAATAACTTTAACATAAACTTTATCAGGGAGGCAAAAACACAAATTATTTACTTCAGTTTATGAGGCCAAATATATTGACTTTCAATTACATTCCTTACAATGCTTGAAGAAAACCTGTCTTTATTTCCTTACAAAATAATTTTCAGGTTACAGAGAGTTTTATTTAAAAACCTTTGTCTTTATACCAGCCTACGGGCTGCAGCTTAAATCTGGCAGATATTGCCATATAGCCATATTACAAGAAATCTCATTACAATTAAGTTGACTACTATTTTACTGTCAGATTTAATACTTTACCAACAATCTTAGTTTATACTGTAAATATTAGAAGAGATTTCAAAATTTTCAAATTTCTTCTTTTTATTAAGATAGAATTTTATTTTTAAAGAGTATCCCTTTTGGCTTATTTGCATATACAGAGTTCTCAGTAACTTTCTTAGAAGACTTAATCAAATTGCTGACAAAGACAATAGCTTATTCAAAGGAAGGAGTTGGCCTTTGCTGTTTCTAGATGGCAGCCCACATGGGAGCAGCAAGCCATGAGGCTAACATGGCGGCTGCCAAGCCAGGCAGTCCTCATGATGGCTTCTAATCTGTTCTTAGATTTTACTTGGACTCAATTACTTATAAAAACATTGGCTTCTCATGTAAGTTAATTTATATGAAACCTTGATTATATTTTAAAAAGCTAATTTATAAAGTAATTTAAGTAGGTATTTTTATTTAAAAAACAAAGCAAGCAAGTTTAGTAAACTTATAGATCTGATTCACAAATACTGTCTCACAACCAACCTATTTAAAATACAGGCTGCTATGGGCTTTTTGTTACTTTAAATTCCGTTTTAAAATTTTGCTATTGGATTTTAAGAAATATTTTGCCCTCCTTAGAGGCAAAAACTTTCATATCATTAAATACAGTGGTACCTTGAGATACGAGTGCCCTAACATTCCAGATTTTTGAGATACGAGCTGTTGAGCGAGCGATTTTTGTTTGAAATACAAGCAACATTTGAGATAGGAGTAATTGTGTGGATCGGCCGGCTGCACACGACCAACCAGTTTACCTTGCCTTGAGCATCTCATAGTTTCCCATGCCTCAAGGTTACGGAACAAATTAAACTCGTATCTCCAGGTACCACTGTATATGTATATAAGTAAAATATATTGATTAATTTTTATTTGATAAAGCTTTCCATGTGATTTCAAGTATCTATCAGTTTAATTAAAAAAATTATTTTAAGAGAGAACAGACTTTTGAAAACATTTTAGGACCCATGAAATGTCCAAAAGTTATTCTCAAAGTCTTGAAATAACTTGGAAAGATTTTATATATATGATTTAAAGATTATATACTTAAATTATCTTAAAGAATATCAATTAAATTTAAACTGGATCATTAATTAATCCTCTTTTTTAATTAGATCAGTAAGTAATATATTGGTCTGTTATCAGAGAAAACACAAAAATTTTTTTCTCAAAAATAAATTGCTGTACTCTAGCCATTTAGTTACCACAATTATATAATTTCTCCCAATTCAATCTGAACCTTAACCTTAAAGTGCTTCAAATTTTAGGTAGCAAATTGAATACTTAACATTTCTCAAATCAATAATACTTTTACATATTTAAGGATACATTTCAAATAAAATACAAGGCATATTCAATTAAAAGATTAAATTCAATCCTCTAGACTTCATACGAGGCATACTCAGATCAGTATTATATCATTTCAATATATTTAGATATAAGTTTTTATTATTTGATTTAATAAACTTCAAACTTTTTAAAGTTTCCAGCCAACAGGCCTGGCTCAAAAGCTTGACTTTTATTTTTTCCCAGGTTAAATTCACCATCTTTAAGAATGGTGAAAATGAGACTTTTTAAAATGCCCTTCTCAGGGAGTGGGCATCCATATTGAATTGCCACGTGTCTCCCTTCCCCCACCTCTTTCTGATGGTCTGGCATCTGCTGTTTTTATTTTCATTATTATTTCAATTTTTATTTTTTTAAGGAAAGAGAAAGTTTTTTAAGATAAAGAATCATTGGCAGTTGCTGAGAAATTTCTTTAATCCTTTCTACTTGGTTCAGCCTAATACAAATAGCTTGAGCCTGCAACAAAATGAAATATGAAGTCACTTTCAACCAAGTGCCAGCATCCAATCATAAAGGCTGGGCAGCTGTGAGCAAAACCTCTCTTATTCCACCCACAGTGATGCTTGTCCTGCTCTGCCTCAAACTCTAGCTCCTGCTCATAATTACGAGATAAATCTTTATCAGGTGTGTTTTTGACTGCGGTCTCAGGAGTGACATGTGGAGACAGAGGAGGTATAGAGGGGAGAGGTGGTATTCTTAGAGATTCACACCCCTCCACTGTAGGCTGTAAGGCCGAGGCCACATCTTGCTTACACATTCTTAAACTTGCCTGTGCTGGATCAAGACAATCACGTATCAATGGCCATAGTGTAAACGTAGGAATAGGAATCTTCTCTGGACCTTCTGCTGTATATTGGTCATGCAACTGCTTTCCAACCTTTTACCATGTTTCATCAACAAAACTTAAGAAATCAAGAATCTGACTATGCTTAACAGAGCATCCTTGAACTTTGAGCATAGTTTTAAACATTTGAGAATTACCCATATTTTATACCCAGCTAATACAACTTACAACAATCCACTCCTTACCTTATTTTGTGATGTGCACACTTCTTGGAGCGACCTCCTTGCCTCTTGCCTCTGTATTCAGCTAGACAACGTAGACACCAGATGTAACTATTTTCTCTTTTTTCCATGACCATTGCATCTAGATAGTGGGTCCAGTTCCTGAGTAGAGGTGGCTGGGGATTGAAAAATAAAAGAAAGAGATAAGACACAGAGATAGAAAGAAAAGCTGGGGTCTGGTAGACTGCTACCCTCTTCTGATGGAGAGACAGTGATCCAGAGCCAATGCAGTATGTTTATTTTATGCCCCCAAATACGAGAAAGTTTCACCAAAAAGTCAAGACAAAGGGTATTATTTGCATTCTTGAGTAGGCCCTGAGCATTCCTGGGGCTAGACTAGATTTAGATATCAAAACCCACTTCCCCACACCATGGGCTGAAATGAAGGTCAAGCTGATAATACCCTTGCCCTTTTGGCAAAGCATGTTCACAGGGCATGGCTTTGCTGATGCCTCTGGGTTCAGCTGACAATAATTAAAGAATGTCCATGTGCCTTCCCAGGGGGCCCTCTACAGCTATGGACTTCCTTGGGTGGCATATTCAATATGTGGTGTGAAGTATGGCTGACCCAGGAGAACTCACTCACCTTCCCAAAATGAGCAGTCTCTTTTGAGCTCCTGGGCTGACCTAGTCCATTGCATTCAATATGGATCTGTTTTAAAAAATCCATTCAAGCACATAAGGTAAAAATTGCCTTATTGGCTTTTTGTCTGAAATTTTGGCAGAGCATAGACGGATTTCAGCATTTATTGCCCTTTGAGTGATTTCCAGCTTTGTTCCAGGAAAAACACAATTAATCTTGTAGCAGCCGCTCTATCAATCTGGATGAGGGGCAAGTTGTTTCAAATATCACGTGGCATCTCTGACTCCTTTGGCTGTGCTCATCTTTTTGGCTGAGGTTGAGTGTAACGCACACCAGGGAAAGCCTCTTGCCTCCATTTATTCAGTTGTCTGCAAAGCCCCAAGCCTTGTATGGGCCAGAGGCTTTGTGCATCAAGCTGTGCTCCATCAGACTATGGGACATATCTGGGAAAGGAAATGTGAGGGGCCCCAGAATGGACAAGGTGAGGCAGAGGTGCAGTGTGTGTCATGTGGAGGGTGACCAAGATGTAGATGTCTTACATTTGTCCTTTTAACCAAGACCTGACTTGGAAAATTATCCTGTTTGAGTGTGTGGCTGGGGGAATGAAGGATGGCTGTAGCCCTAACATCCTGAGTCAGGACTCTTAGCTCTTTTCTTTGTGTGCTCTTTGTTCTCATAGTGGTTGCTGTAGCATGAAACTCTATTAGGTCCAGGCCAGTCTAGAGTCCCATGACTACATAACAATTCCTTACTTCCCAACAGCTTTGCAGGGCCTGGTATTGGCTTGACTGTGAACCTGGCCTCAGCTGGTTAATTTCTCTGCTTTCATTATCCACTATCCTGGGCCAGGGAATAGTCTAGCCATCTCCTTGTTACTACACTAACAAGTGATGTTAAACAAGTTGCTCTATATCTCTGGGTCAAGATTTCTTTTACTGTGTGGAAGTTAGATTAGATCACAATATCTCAAATTTCATATTGCAAGGACACCTCTATTATTCCTTCCACCCACTGCCCTGCTCTCTTGCCAAACTGAATAAATAGTGCATTTATTTTTGTTTCACAATTAAAAGACCTAATTCATCACTTGTTAATTTTATCCATTGAAATGTAAATTTCTCCCCATCTTTACAGCCACCAACAAGGCTAGACTACATGGGCCCCCTCAACAACAGCCTTCTAGTGGTTGATGTCACTGCAGTGGAAGCATTCTGATCAAGTCCTCTCTCTGCATGGCTCACAACCCTTCAATGCCTCCCTAGGGCTCCTGTCATAAATTCCAAAATGTTAAACAGGTGATCCTCAGTGTCATCTCATGTTACCCATTCTCCTCTCATTCTCTGGATTGGCCACTTTGGCCTTAGATCAGTAGGACCTGTGTATAAGCTGTTTTCTCTTCTTCTTTATATTTCATGGGCTGGTTTTCCAGATGGGGGCCTATTCTGTTATGGGTTCTACAGATAAGTTCCCTTCCTTGTAGCATTATCTCAGGGAATCATCATATTTGACTTTCCCATAGACTGTGAGCTGCACCGGGCTTGGCCTGGAACCCTAGCATTTAACAGAGGGCCTGACTTATAGCAAGTATGCCATAAACAGTAAAGGGAGAAATGAGGAAGGGAGGGAAGAATAAATTCAGTTATTCTGGATGGATGTCCAGTTTCCATTTTAATTTTTGAAATAGTGGCCGTAACACAAAATGCTCCACTTCCAGGGTAGTCATGGTCAGGTTGGAACTAGCATTAACCACTCATTGGGTCCAGGAAGAGGAAGGGGGTGTTTTTCTTTGCTTTTACTGGTCCTTCCCTTTTATCCCTGTTGTGGGTAATGTTGGTGCCAGTGGCAGCCTGTAATCTGTCCCTCTGATTAATGGGCACTGGGAGAGGTCAGGTAGAGCAATATACCAGTACAGGTAGAATTTGACACCAGAATCATTACTTCTGGCAACAGACAGTAACAAAGAAGATAACAGGTTTTCTTTTCCTTGCTGCCCCAAAACTTAGACATCATCCAGCTCAGCATTTCCCCAATTGCCCCATTTGTTAGCATCTCCTGAGCAGTGCACTCAAATACAGATTCTTAGGTCTATTGCACAAATCTTAATTCCATAGGCCTATGAATAGTCTGATTCAGTAGATGTATGGTGGGATTTACACTTCTGTTTTAATAACTCAAGATCCTTAGGGATTCAGATGCTCAGCCAGATTTGAGAACCACTGACCTAGAGCCCAACCCCTTATTTTATTACAATAGCTTTGACTATCATATCAATAAGAAACTATTTGTTTTTCTTGTGTTTTCTCTTAAGAAAGTTGTTTTGTTTTAATACCATGTTGAAGATTTCAAAGTATTTTCACTGCTCTTGTCTCATTTGATTCTCATACAAGACCTTTTAAGATCAGTTGGATCTCCACCATCATCCTCTTTAGCCGATGTGGGCACTGGGGGCCCAGGTAGCTAAGGGAGGATTTGCCAAAGGTCCTGCAATCTGTTAGCAGCACCACTGTGTCTATAATATGCACATTTGCATCTGTCTCTGGGAGGTGCCCGTGTTTGATTCTAGAATGCCACACAGCTTATTTCATATTTTTTGATATATCATTTCTGTATTAAACATTTGCAATTAGCCTTAAAAGAAATGATTGATGGCCTTTCCTCATCTTTAAAAAGGGTGCTTTACAGATACATAAAGGTAAGGAGCTGTTAGGGGAGGTTTTATGGCAGATGGCTCTTGGCAGCAATTGCTTTACTTTATGGCAGTCTGGAAATTTTCCTGGGTAATAACTTTCTTTTATTTTAACAGGCATAAAATAAAGAGGTTCTAGATAGTTGGATCATTATCAAATGATTTTCCAAAGACAACCATAAATTGTCAACACCATTTAGGCAAAAACAAGAGTTGCTCACATCTGGAAATCGAATACATCAATTTTTGAGTTTTCCCCTTTTCTTGGGAATGTTATTTGGTTACCCAAACTATTATTCCTTAAATGGCAATTAGACGTGGGATCTGGGAGAAGGAAATTTGTGAGAATTTCATGCAACTTCCCCAAATGGTAATATTTCTCTTGTGAACAGAGAAGTGAACATTTGATCTTGATCTCCCCAAAGATTGAGAACAAAGCAAACTTCAGTTTAAGCTGAATTGACAGAAATTTAACTGAAAATTAGCCTTGAGAAAAATTGATGGGACTGAAAACATAGCAAGCTACTTATGTTTCATTGATTCACTCAACTCAAATTTTGAATCTTGATTATGTGATTAA
This sequence comes from Lasiurus cinereus, assembly GCA_011751065.1. NCBI lineage: Eukaryota > Metazoa > Chordata > Mammalia > Chiroptera > Vespertilionidae > Lasiurus > Lasiurus cinereus. The sequence continues at coordinate 8,018,135 of JAAGEH010000079.1, read as the reverse complement.
ATGTTGGGCTTTGTGGGAGGCACTGGAGGTTTAGGTGGTAGAGAAACAAATATGAGTTCCAGCCTAGCAGGAGAAGGCCATTGGGTACATGCTTTGTCTTGCATGATGTAAATAATTCATCATGAACATCATCATTGCTACTTTCTTGAGTGCTTACTTTATTTCACTCAGAGTGCTTAATAAACTCTTGAATTCACTAAACCCTTACAACATTCCTGAGATGTAGACACAATTTTTAATTTCTTTTGATCACTGAGGAAAGTGGCTCATTCCAGGTCATACAGACAGGGAGCAATGGCCCTTGGATGTAAACTCACATGTCCAGCTCCTAAACTCATGCTCTCAACAGGGCAGACCCTCTCTCAACACATACTGTGTGCATCAATGGATGGATGAATGAAATAATTGCAAGTAGGATGAGGCTTTTCAAAGGGAAAGCACAATATTGCATAGGAGTTTAAACTTGTCTACATCTGATTGGGTCTCTCTGAGTGGCACTTCAGCTGAGTCCTGGGATGGTTCAAGTAGATGAACAATGGATGAGAGAGGTAGAATGTGAAAGTCAGGAAGTCAGCGAGATCTTAAACCACAAGAAATCTTAAAGACCATCTAGTAGAGTCTCTAATTTTATAGATGAGAAAATGGGCAGGGGGATTGATGGGAATGCAGAGAGCTGGGATGACAAACCAGATTTCTTGGCTTCAGGAAACATCAGGAACTTATTAACTACAGTAAAAGTAGAGTTTTTTTTTTTTTTTTGTAAAAGTAGAGTTTTTTTTTTTAATTCCACTTACTCCGTTACATCATGAGGGTAGACCATGTCTTCCTAACCTTTTTTATATCGTGGAACACATAGAAAATACAGCTGAATACATCTGTGACCATTCTAACACCATTTGGGAGGAGACCTGGGTTGCAAGACCCACCATAGAGGCATTGTGAATGGCTCCCCCTGGTGCCCATTCTATACTTCTCTCTCAGACTTTACTGTCCTCTAGCCACCCACTCTCATTCCTGCACCTGCAGTGTACAGGAACCAACCTTACAGATGCCTCTAAAAGTCCATACTTGGCAATCCTCTGCATTGCCTACAACTCCGAACTGACCGTTTTCTCCCACCCAAGCAAATGGCCTTCCTTTCACCATCAACCCTTTTCTATTGGACAGAAATAATCCAATTACACTCATATCAAGTTGTGAAAATGAGAAGAGCATTTATTTACCTTGTAAAAGAAGAATTGACTATAGGAAGTGAATCCTAGAGACCCAGGAGCAACAGTGATGTTTCCTGGAAGGAGCCAGTCTCCTTGCACTTGTGACATGAGAACAGCTGGGGGACTGAGGCCCTTTCTCCAGCAGTGTTAGCAACACACTGCCTCTTTTTTCCTTGCTCCAATGTGTGATACATTTCCATCAACCCAGCCAGGTAAACTTTTTAGGATAATGGCCTGGCCAAGTTTTTTTTTTTTTCCTGGGCAACTGGGTACTACTAGTGGCAATGAGATTCTCTTAGTTGCTGGACTGTTGCTATGAAATGCTTAAAGATGTTGATAATTTGAAATTGATCTGGACACCCTAGCTTCATTTGCAATTGGGTATCTGATTGAAGGTGTATCCTGTTTATTTTTTAAAAATCAGTTCCAGGCTGTGGGGGAGGGAGAGAGAAACTGTAAGTGTCCAGAATCAAGGAAACCAAACAGAAGTCAACAGTAGGTAGTGCATACAGTGGTGGACAGGGGAAGATTTCCTTCTGCTTATAGGTTGTCCTTTGTGGTGTCTGTGTGCCTGTGTTGCATACTGGGCCAGGTGCCCCTCAGCATCCTATCCTCCTCTTATCACCTCTCCCAAATACCACCTTGATATGGTGGTGCCAGTTTCTGGTTGACAAAGACACAGCAGACCTTCTCTCTGCCTGTGCTTGGATTTGTCAAATGGGACACACACAACTCTTCCTGATGGAGCTTATAGAAATTAAGTATTCAGATGATGGCAGCTTAGCAGAAGTACCATTTCTCTTAAGAGCATGGACCTGGCCGAACAGCTACCTCATTAGGCAATTTGGGTAGTAAGGTCTTAGGTGGAAGGCAGAGCAGATTAATAATTAGTCAATGATTCAGCTCACTGTACTTGCATAACACGAAGTGTGCAGTATTTCTGCTGTGCTGTTTTTCCCTAACAAGGAGGGTGCTGCAGCCTCAGTAACTCACTGCACTGCAATCTGAGGCTGTTACTCAAATTCTGGAAGAGTAATCTTGTGAAGATTTCTCAGCTATTGTCCTTTCAGGCAGAATTTCATGAAAGCCTGGAAGAGAAGAAGAAATTTGGGCTTCATTTAATAAGCAGATGCCACTTTCCTAGTTTCTACGTACCACTTCATTGGGCTATTCAGATGTATCTTTAATCTATATCTTATCTGGATTTTTAAAAATGAAATGTTGGTATCTCCATAAATTTTAACAAATGTTTCAGTTACTCAATTGGATGTTTCAAGGCAGACAATGATCTCTAGAGAGAAGGGTTCTCTCTCTCTCTTTCGCTCTCTCTTTCTCTCTCCCGCCTCTTTCTTCCTGTTTATCAGTTCTAGGTTGAGCAAAATATTAGAAGTTACCTTCTGTGTGGGAAGTGCCCTTATAACCCCTTCTTTGTACCCTTAATTTTTATCTTTCAATGTCTGATAGCATAATCCTTTGTGTTCAATCATGTGATTTTTCTAGAGCAAGAGGTTTATGGGCATTTAATTCTAGTAGTGACTTGGAAGAAGGTAACAGCTTGTTTAGCTTTTGTTTACAAATGGGAAAAGTAGAACATTGTCAGGGAAATGTTTTCCTTATCATTCAAAGTATGTTAGGATGAAACCTCTTGTTGAATTTCTGAGCAAATCTAGTATATCTTTTGTCTGTTGCTTTGTAATAAGCCATCCTAAAACTTTGGGGATAAAATAACAACTATTCTTATGTTATTATCATAGTTATATATTATAGTAGTTATTATTGCTATGGAATTATTATTGCTCAAGACCCTGTGGTTTAGCTGTGGGTTAGCAGGTCTTGGCTGGGCAGCTTTGCTGAAATTGGCTGGCTGACTTGGTTGCCCTAAGATGGACTTAGACAGATTTGTTCTGCTTCATGTACTCTTCATTCTCCTCTTGGACCAGCACATTAGCCTGGGCAGGCTCTTTACACGGTGGAAGCAGAGGTATAAGAGGTCAAGCAGAAACTTGCAAGGCACCGTAAGACTCATCTGGGAATTGGCACACTTTCATGTGTACTTGACTCTATTGGCCCAGTGGTCACATGGTTGGACATGAATCAAGGGTCTGAGGAGAAGTGAAGAACTTAGCTAATAATCATACCTAGTGAGCGACAAATTTACAGACTGAAGTATATTGTTTTCTTGGTAGAAGTGTTAAGGAATGAATAGGTTGGTTCAGGAACACAGGCACAAGAGAGGTGATTCCAAGACCTATATTACACCTTTTTTTGTGTAAGTGCAACACACACACACACACACACACACACACACACACACTCACACTGTTAAAAGAAAAGGAGATAAAAATTTTAAAAAGCAAATAAATCTTCCTACTCTTTTATTAACACTACTATCCTTCATTCTTCCACATATTGTCTTTATTTTTGTACTTTATTTCTCACCTTCACTTTTTCACTCAATTAACAAAGAGATTCAACCATGGAAAACTCTATCACTCATCATTTAGTAAGATTTGCTCTGGGCAGGGGTGCATATAATTTTGTAGGCTCATTAGCCATTCACTTTATTTTAAATTGCATACTCTGGATTCTGTTGGTTTATGTAAATGTTTCTTTGGTGTTAAAAGTGACCTTGTTTATCTCCTCCTACTCTAAAAGAAAATGCTGCTTATTAAAAAACAGAAGACAGATCACCTGTGGCTTAAGAGGTTCTCAGGCCCTGACCAGTTTGACTCAGTAGATAGAGTGTCAGCCTGCGAACTGAAGGGTCCCAGATTCAATTCCCGTCCAGGGCATGTACCTTGGTTGTGGGCACATCCCCAGTGGGGGGTGTGCAGGAGGCAGCTGATCGATGTTTCTCATCGATGTTTCTGGATCTCTATCCCTCTCCCTTCTTCTCTGTAAAAAATCAATAAAACACACACACACACACACACACACAGAGATGTTCTCAGAAAGGTTTGTCACTAAATGAAGTAGAAAGATAAGATTCAATACTAACTGTTCCTTTTAAGTTGTGGAAGGAATGTTTATTTAAATAAGTGTTTGCACGGATAGTCTCTTACTCCAAATGCAATGATGTAAGTCTTAACCAACTGGCAAATTTGGAAAAAAACACACAGCAGTCTACTGAAGGGCAGGATTAAGTGAAATTTCTTAAACAAATTTTTAAGAGTGCTGTGAATTCCTTTTGTCTGTCTTGAGTAAGTGTGATGCTCTTTAATGAGATTATTTTGATGTTTTCACCAGGTTTGAGTACAATATATAACAAAGCTTTCTTTCTTTTCCCCTTTCCTCCCAAGGAAATGTCTTTCTGTTGGGCTAACAGTTGATAGCCGAATTATTGTACCCAATGGTTCTGATTTATACATTCCAGGTCTGCCTGTAGGTTTTATATTTTTCCTGCCTCTGGGCTATGTCTACACTAGGTGACCAGATCAACTGCTTTTCTTCTTTTGCCATCTCTAGCTGGTTATTTGCATGGACTCTACTGTAATTATGCATCTTTACTTCACACATGCTACTCACTCATGCCTGTCACTGACATGTGGTTCAATGCAGCTTGTGCTCCAAAGAAATTGTTCCTAGTTTTAGCTCCCGAGAAATAGCCCAACATCTTGGAAGAAGTGCTTAACTCCCACAGTCTCAGTTTTCTTATCACAAAGCATGAGTTAGATGAAATAATCTTTGTCTCAGCTCTAATATGCTTGGCTTTTAAGTATTCACCAATCTCTGTTCCGACCCTCTGATGCTAGTTGAGCATCAGAGATGTTAGAAGACTTGCTGAGTACCCAGAGCAGGTTGGAAGCAAGAAGAAACACATTCTTCTATGTCTTTGAATTCAGAGGTCCTCATATAAATGTTTTGAATATAAGTGCCTAGTAAATGTTGGTTGAATTAATGAACACAGAGATCATCTGACATCATTCAGCTCACCACGGTCATGTTGACATGGCTTAGAAATGGTGCCAAATCAGTTGGTAAGGCAGCATCTTCAAGCCTTCATGCCAATCATTTTAATCCAGACTAATCCAGCCAAGAATACTTCCTGTTATGCAAGTAAAACAAATCACATCTTCATTTTTACAGCAGCCACATGTCTCCTGAGAGAAATGGGCTTATTGTAATTCCAGCTTAGTTGAAATATGTAAGGCTTACTCATCCTGTGCATAAAATTGATAACTTGTGCATCTGGGACTGTCTATTTCTTTCCTATTAATTCATTTTAGACTTTATAAGTCAACTGAGCATTCAGCTTTTGAAAAGTGATTCTGGAAAATTATTTTGTATAAGTACTAGTAAATACTAGCATATGTTCTTGGCAAGGGATGGAAATATTCCATTTAGTCTCTGGTGGCCTCATAAGTAGAAATAGTGCCTGGAGAATTGGCTGGTTTTGGTTGGTAGCAAAACTTGTGCTGGTCAGTTGTTCTTTCAGTTTCTTTATACCAAGGGAGAATGATTTATTTTAAAACTTCACAAGAGGTGGGGAGGTCAGGCAGATTAGATAAATGCACACAAAATAACCAGAATGACTAGTAGTGGAAAAATTGTTGGTTTTCTTCTTTGAGTTGATGTATTTAGTCAATTGGAAGATTCTAATGTTGTCATTAAGTTTATGTTTATAGATGAAAAGTATCACCAAGCTGTTAATTTTTTTTATAATTTGTAAGCAACAGGCTTTTTACAGTTATAAGATGACATGGCTTTTGGCAACTTCAGTCTGCTTAATTCTACTATTGGCCATCTCTCTGTGTTGAAGGAATGGAAATTGTAGCTTTTTTGAAAGTGCTTGATCTTTTATAGACTTGTGAGATATTCAAACCGTTCTAAGTTAGCCAAACATTGTTGTTTAGAAAGAGGGCACTGAGTTAATGGATTAGTTGGGTTTGCTCCTCAATGTGGATCTGGCTTTAAACCAGGTCTATATTAACATGGTAAATGGGAGACTAACTCAATCAATCCAATAATTAAATTAAAGATATTTTGTGGCTAAGACTTATTTTAAGACCCCAAACTTTAAAAAATTATTCCAGCTTTCCATTTATTTTTTGCTAGTATAAATATGGACTAATTTACTTATTTGACTTTTGAAGAAATTAATTTATTAATAATTGCACTGCACTGGTCTAAATTATTTTATTTACTGCCATACTATAAAATTAGCTAATTTTTTCTCAAGGCTAGTTTGAGAAGCTATGGCATATATATATATATATATATATATATATATATATATATAT
>JAAGEH010000079.1:7969131-8011581 GCA_011751065.1 Lasiurus cinereus | reverse complement strand
TATATATATATATAATATATATATATATCTTTATGAGAATTGTAGAGAGGCAGGGGTTGTCATTTTTCACATCATAAACATGATCCTTATTCAAGATGTATACAAAGCAAACAAGAAAATTTTGTTTTTGGAAAAGTAATGCTATAGTTGAATTGTGCTGGGCATGTCAAGTGATGGAAGCCAGATTTGGTGGTGGAAGACTTAAAAGAGGTCTAAAGAGGCTTCTAGAGGGGTGGGCCAAGGAAGAGATGGACCCTGGGGAGGACTTACACAGTGGCCCTCACAGAGCTGGGGCCCTGGTGCTGAAGACAGGTCTGGATATTCCCTGAAACCACAAGTTGTAGCCTTAGCGTCTGGATAGTCAGACAAATGTCAAAAATTTTCAGGTTGGAGCCAGTAAATAGAAGTATGATTTGTCACTCAGGAACAGAAACACAGAAAGGAAGGACTGGGTAATTGAGGCTGGAAATCTTGGAGAGGAGTTTTGGACAAGTTAGAATCAAGACAAGAAAGAAGGCTTGGCCCCAGATGAAGCAAGAACTTGAAGTTAGAGTCTTGTTATGGGCTGGATTATGTCCCAAGCGACTTCATTTGAAAACAGAGTCTTTGCAGATGTAATTAAGTCAAGTCATGAGGAACACTCCCATCCAGTATGACTATCCCTTTAAGAAAAAAAAATGCTGAATGAAGGCAGAGAAACATAAAGGAAACCATGTGGCCACAGAAGCAGAGGCAGGAATGATGTATCTGCAAGCCAAAGAATGACAAGGGCCAGCAACCACCACCAGAAGCTGGAAGAGGCAAGGAAGGATTCTATCCAGAGTTTCAGAGAGATCATGGCCCTCTGACACCCTAATTTCAGACTTGTAGTTTCCAGAACTGTGAGAGAGGAAAGTTCTGTTGTTTTTGGCCACCCAATTTATGGCAGCCCTAGGAAATTAATGCAGTCTTCTCATCTACTTCCTAACTTACTAGTCTTAACCATAGATAGGCCCAATTCTCCAAGTGGTGGCATGTTGGGACTTCTGACAAAAGTGGGAAATAGGGAGAGGTGAGGAGCAGGAAGTTCTTGTCTATATTAACTGATTAAACACACACACACACAAACAAAAACAACAACAAAAACACACACAAAAAAAACCTGAGACTTGACTAAACTTTCCTCTGTTCATGTAGTGATTATCCTAGGTGAGCAAAGAACTCCTTTCTCAAAGGATAAATAGGAGCAGCATGACCTAATAACTTGCTATATAAACCAGCTCTGTTCTTCCCTCATTATCTTATCTATATGGCAAAGGAGAGAGGCAGAGAGCTCAATATTTGAGTTTAGAAACACAATAGGACATTCTTAAAAATTAATCCCAAGACTTTAGGGAATCCCCACAGTACAAGAGAAATCCACAGAATCCATCCGTGACTTTCTAGTTGAGAAAGCAAATGCAAGGTTGAAGCCAACTGGGTACCATGTGGTAGAAGTGTTAGAAATGACAATAAATTGGAGAGCATTCAAATAGGATTATTTTTCTTTAAACATGACCTCTTTCTCCTGTTGCTTATTTCTTCCCTCTATTCCAGTCTGTGGGTTGCATTCTGTGACCTCACAAGTGTCTTGAACAGATATTCTGAAAGGATGCTGGACCAGGGCCACCTCCCAGTTCCTACACTGGCAGCCATTGTAGAAGGCACTGTGGGAAGCCTTTATATTCTCACTCCTCCCAAGTCTTTCAGCCTGTGTGGCTGTGTGATCAGAGTACCTGACCAGAGACTGACCTAGGCACCTGCCAGGAGACCCTAAGGGCTCATGTCCTGGAAACCTTCTTCTTCCTCAGAGTTTCCAGATACTGCCTGCTTACCTCTCCTCTCCTATCCTCAGTTTCTAATTCCTACTTGATCTTCTTGGGTTTTTATTTCCCCAGATCAGCTTAAGTGAGGAATGGATATCTCGGCTCCCTCCTTCCTTGCTGCTTCCTGAGCCTCCCTTCAAGTCTTACCTGCACCCCATACATACACAGTAAGTTTCTTGCCCTCTATCTTCTTTTACCCTCACCCCATTCACCATCATTAGAAAGACAGGTTATAAAGATAAAAATCATGATTCCTTGAGAATGGGGCTTATTAATTTCCTCTACATCTATAGTAAAAGGGTAATATGCTAATTAGACTTGGAGACCTTCCAGGAGACCTTCTGGACATCCTTCTGGACAAAGCCATGGTGGCAGAGGTGATTAGGGGCTATCAGGCAGGAGGGGAGGGCAATTAGGGGTGAGTAGGGGTGGCAGTTGGAGGCAATCAGGCCAGCAGCGGGGGTAGTTGGGGGTGATCAGGCCAGCAGGAAGGGCAGAAGGGAGCAAGCAGGCCAGTGGGGGAGAAAAGCAAGCCAGGATGAGAAAGCCAGCAGGCAGAGTGGTTAGGGGCGATCAGGCAGGCAGGCAGGTGAGTGGTTAGGAGCCAGCGGTCCTGGATTGTGAGAGAGATGTCTGACTCGAGCCTAAACTGACAGTCAGACATCCCCCAAGGGGTCCCACATTGGAGATGGTGCAGGTCGGGCTGAGGGACACCCCCCTCCCCATGCACAAATTTCATGCACCGGGCCACTAGTTTTTTTTTTTTTTTTATAAAAGAAAAAACAAATGATATAATCGTGATAATTGGTTTGACAAAATGTTGCAGCCTCATTTGCACTATTACTACTGAGTGTGTAAATCCAGTATTAAAAAAAATAACACTTTCAAAGTGTCCCCTCTGATTCATGTGGTAGGATTGCATAACTATGTCACTGTGGACACCAGAGAATGTCCTTCATTTTAAAGGAAATGATGGTCAAGTGTACCAAGAATCTGAAATGACAAAAGCACAAATATTGTATGATTCTACTTTTATGAGGTACCTAGAGTAGTCAGATCACAGAGACAGAGGTACTGGGGGAAGAGGGAATGGGGAGTTCTTCTTTAATGGGTGTACAGTTGCATTTGAGATGATGAAAAAGTTCTGGAGATGGATGGTGGTGATCTTTGCACAACAATATGAGTGTACTTAATGTCACTACACTGTACACTTAAAAATGCTTAAATGCTTAAAATGGTAAGTTTTATATTATGGATAGTCTCTCCCTCATACACACACACACACACAAACACACACACACACACACACACATACACACACGATGTGGAATGCATGGTCTAAAGTAAGACAAGGAGAGTGTAAGGTGCTCAGGACAGGTCCTTCAAGGAGCCATTCCTGGACCTACGTATGGAAGCCATCGTTTCTCACTGAAGTCATCTGAAAAACAGACGACTTTGAGATAGTGTGGCTCGGTGAAAGCGATATTCCACAGACCTCTTAACAAGTGTTCTGTAGCTGAAAATCTGCATCATGTAATCTGTAGGCTTCTCATATTAAAAGGGAAAAATGGTAACACAATACCACTCACCAAGTAATACAAAATGATCATTCTTATTTGCTCTGGCTTCTCAAGGCTAGCAAAAAAGGTTCTTTATTTGTAATGCGAATGCAAGAAAACAGTATGCCTCAGGCACTTTTGAAATTTTCTTTTGAAACTAACATTTTCCTAAAGAGATTTATTAAGTTCTTAGAAACTGCCAAGCAGCTACTTCTCATATAATAGAATTTTGCTTCTGCGAAGGTTCTTAAATACTTTGGCTTTCAAGAATTATCTGTGAAAAAAATATGAATATACTTTCTTCCATTAACATGAGAGTACTTTCTGAGAATATTAACATTATAATATTATCCTGAAATTTTTCATTAAGAAAAAGTCATTCTTCATATACCTAAAGCAATTAATTATTAAACGCTACAATAAGCTATTCTAATCTTATTCAAATAAGAACTGAAAATACTAACCTAATGTTAACTTATTCTGGAAAGTGTTCCCCAGAATGTCAGAAAATATTCAGACTCTTTATAATCATGGTTTAGAGAGCCAGGCATGGTTAGAGTCAGATAGAATTGGTTTGTAACCTTGTCCTCTGATTTATTATCTTATATGACCTTGGACAAGTCACTTAACTTTTCTGAGCCTCAGTTTTCTAAACTATAAAATGAAACTAATGATAATTCATATTCAATAGAATTAAGACAATTAAATGATATTTGAGAGCCCAAAGAGGAAGAAGTGGCTGAGCACCCAGAGCTGTTTCCTTTGGCCTTTTTGTTTATGCTCTGATTTCTGGATCATATAAAGAGCTTCTCATTAGGCTTTGTTCAGACAAAAATAACGTTTTTGAAAATCACTGTGATAATGTATGAAAAGTACTTAGTACAGTGCTTGGAATATATAAGAGCTCCAGTAGTAGATTTATCCATTCACTTACTCATCCATTTATTCATCTATAAAAGCCTTCTCCATGCTAGGGATCATCTAGTGACTATGAATGAGATATACAAAGATTTTGCCTCATGGAGCTTCCTTTCTAATTAGGAGAGATAAATAATAAAGAGGGAAACAAAAATTCAGTGAGTTATCTGTGCTGGGAAGCAAATAATCATGGCACAGGATAGACAATGATGGAGGGAGAAGTGAGGCTCATTCTTCATTGGTTATTTGCAATGGTTAGGGAAATCTACTCTGCGGATTTGACATTTATTTGAGTGGAGACCAGAGTAATGAGATGCCAAGCATGTAAAGATGTGGAAGAATGGTGTTCCAGGTTCTTAAAAAAAAAAATCCAACTGTGAATAATTTGGAAATTCAATATTTTAGGGAGAACTTTATGAATTAGAGATGTCACTAATTCTGCCCTTCTAGTTCTTCAGGCTCTAGGCCTCTAGGCCTGACCCAAAGGCCTCAGATATCAAGTGTGAATTGTGTGTTCATGAGCCCATTATCCCTAAAGTTGCTAGCTCTGGCTCAGCTCTTGATCCATCAGTAGGCTGTATGTTGCAATTGTCTTTTGAAAAACTAAAATGCATTGAGCTTTGGAGATATGCAGATATGGCTCTTGAAATAAGAACAGCAAACGATATTGTGGTTGTGTCAGCAGAGAGAATCCTGTTTTTCTATATTTCCCAAGCCAGATATAATGCTGAGGCTTTGGTGCACTGGAGACAACAGTAAAGGAAGGAACCAAAATCCATGAATGAACCAAAATCCAGACAGTGTTGGCAAGACTAGGGGCCAAGGTGCAATGGGAAAACTCATGCAGCAGGTTAGAAACAGGAAAAACAGGTACCAGTTTGTGTTCAAAACTGGGGTAAAGGGAGCTTTAGGGGCTGCTGAATTATCTGAGCTACAGTAACATCCTCTGAATAGTGCACCTGCCCTCTTGATCTTGGGTAGGGAAGTTTTTGGTTTAGTCACTGAATGGGGCTGTTTGTGAGGGAAATTTTGGGTCTCTACCAAGTTAGACTCTGAATCATAAGGAAAAAGAATGGGTTGAAATTGTTTACTTGCTGGGTGTGTAAAGGATCTTGGAAATAGTCCAAGTAATTCAGAGACTACTGACTGAATGTATACACTATTTGCTCCAGATTATGCTGGATTTTGTGGGGGATGCATTTTGGGGTTCTCTATAGATATAATTGAACCCCATAATTTTAGAACCTTAAAGGACTTGTGGTCTAACCAGTTTGTGCAGTTCCTCTCTAGAAAGATTCTAGATGAGCTTTTATTACTTACCTGTAATGTAAACCATAAGGATATTACTTTAACTCCTCATAAATGATTTCTTCCTTTGAAAATTGTGAATAATCTCTGCCCTGCTTGACAATGTATATGTAGATACCTTGTAAATCATCAACAACTTTTTAAATGCAAGGCTTTGTTTGTTGTAGTTAAAATAGGAGTAAAAAGCACTGTGGGAGTGATGGGCAGGGTTTTCACTAATAATAAGATAATGAAGAGGTTGAGTTCTCACCCATATTTAGAAATCTTGAGTTCTTAGATTAGGGGGTGCTCAGATTAAGTTTTGCCATTGAATTCAGAATGATCAAGTCCTGAGGAGCCTGGTGTAACCAGACTGCCAGTGGTTTATGCCCTTCTGGTATTAACTGTTAAGATCCTTTGATTCTGTAATAATCTTCATTCTGTGATCTAATGCATTTTACCTATAGCCTAGTTTTGAATTAAAACATGCAACTCACCTTTTGTATTTTTTAGGCTTGAGAACTCAAGCTAAACACCTCTTTTTGATGATGGAGAAGAGAGACAAACAGGTTAAGTAACTCCCCACAGGTTACATAATGTTTCGGGGATGTGGAGGTGGAGACCTCCCATATGCTCAGCTTTACCACTTCTTGGAGAGGCCTGGTATAAGAAACTAATTTTAGACCTCTTTTACTAGTCATTGTTCTCCCATTAAGTGGCTTCAAAAATGCTCTTATATAGCCTTAATTCAGACATTTATAAGGTGTTGGTACATTTTTTTAAAAGAATACAATTGGAGAAATAAATTCGGCTTTCTTATTATACTGATATTAGACTCCTGGTGTATTAAGTTGTATAAACTCTCTCATCTACCCTAGTTGCCATTTGGATGCCTACCTGCTCACCACACTCCCATTTCTTCATCATTCAAAGGGGAAAAATAAAATTTAAAAAATTTACCAATTACTTTTTTACTATAGAAAATGTGTACAGGAATCCCAGGAGTAAAAGAAATGAAATACTAAAATGTTATAAACATGCAGCTAGATTTTCCTCCACTTGCCCCAGAAAACACAAGAGACTCCTTCATGTGCTAATTTAATAATATACCAGAGGTCTGCATCTATGTGCACATCCAGAGACTCATTGTATTTTCCAAGGGAAAGTCTCCAGATGAATGGGTTTTTGATAAGATATTTTAAGAGAATATCAGGGTCAGGAGAGTGACCTTCACAAATCTTATCAAACCGAGAATGCCATTCCTAGTGGGATTTGAAGGATCAGGTTGACAACGAGTCCTCCTATAGTTGCTTTGATGACCACCCAACACTGTTCTCTTTCACACTCTGACCGTAATTATTATTAACAACTGTGTTGTATAGAAAGCTCTTTTAGTCTATAAAAAAACCCTCATATTTAAGAAGAATCCTAATTAATTCCTTTAGGACTCTGAAAAGAAGAAATGATTCTTATCTGCCATGATAAATGAGAAAATTGAGGTCCAGAGAGGTTCAGCAATTGTTCCAAGGTAATCTGGCAGATCAGGAAAATGAGCTAGACCAAGTAGACTCAGTGTTTCCTTCCTTCCTCCCTTCCTTCCTTCCTTCTTTCCTTCCTTCCTTCACCTTTATTGTTGAGATTATTACAGATGTTGTTTTTTCTCTCATCCCCCTGATCCACCTGGTTCCTGCCCCACCCCACACTTTCACAACCCTATTGTTTGTGTCCATAGGTAATGCATATATTCATATAAGATCTTTGTTTACTCTCTTCCCACCACCAACCCACAACCCCGGCCCTCTAAGAATTATCAGTCTGTTCCTTTTCCATACCTCTGATTCTATTTTATTCTCTTCATTAGATTTCTTATTCATTTATTTTGATTTTTAGATTCAATAGTTGATAGGAATGTATTTGTTGCCATTTTGTTGGTCATGTTTTTTATGTTTATTTTTCGTCCTGTTCTTAAAGAATACCTTTAAACATTTCATATAATACTGATTTGGTGGAAATGAATTCCTTTAGCTTTTTCTTGTCTGTGAAGTTCTTTATCTGATCTTCAATTCTAAACAATAGCTTTACTAGATAGAGTAATCTTGGTTGCAAGTCCTTGCTCTTCTCACTTTGAATATTTCTTGCCACTCCCTTCTGGCCTGAATAGTTTCTGTTGAGAAATTAGCTGACAGTTGTATGGGTATTCCCTTGTAGGTAACTAACTGCTTTTAAGATTCTCTTTTTGTCTTTTCTCATGGCATTTTAATTATGATGTGTCTTGATGTGGTCCTCTTTGAGTTCCTTTTGTTTGGTGTTCTCTGTGCTTCCTGAACTTGTAAGTCTACTTCTTTCACCAGGTAGGGGAAGTTTTCTGTCATTATTTCTTCAAATAGGTTTTTAATATCTTGCTCTTTCTCTTCTTTGGGCAGCCTCATAATGCAATGTCAGGATGCTTGAAGTTGTCCCAGAGGCTCCTTACGCTGTCTTCATATTTTTAGATTCTTATTCTTTTAGCTCTTCTGGTTGGGTGTTTTTTGCATCCTCATATTTCAAATCATTCTCAGAATTCTCTCATCTATTGTTGAATCCCTATATATTATTCTTTATTTCAATTAAGCAATTGTTGATTTGATTCTCAGAATTCTCTAGTCTATTTTTTACTTCATCTATTTATTTTTATATCTTTCTATATATAAATATTTCTTACATAATTTTTTAAATTTATTTTTATTTTTTTCTATTGCACTCCCCACCCCCCAGTACATGACCTCACCCATCTTCCCTGCTTTCCCCTTCACCCCCCATTGCCCTGTATCCACTGGCTATGCCCACACACACATGCATACAAGTCCTTCAGTTGATCTCCTACAGACCCCTCCCCCACAACCTCCCCTGCCTTCCCACTGTAGCACGACAGTCTGTTTGTTGCTTCTTTGCCTCTGCTTCCCCCACACCCCCTGATTCTTGTCTTTAAAAACATCTTGTCCCTGTAGGCTAGAAATAAACCCACAAGAGCATGAGAAAAATGTTTGAGTCCCAATTTCAATGTTAGACAGTTCCTTATGTGTACATGTCATCAATGGTATCTGGATAGTGGACAAATGGTGACAATGCCAGTCCAACCCTCTCTGGTTTGGTCCTACTATTGAATTCCTGTATATTATTTTTAATTTCTGACTGGTCCTTTTCCTTTTTTTGCATTCTCATTAAAATCCTTGAAAGTCTCACTAAGTCCCTTAAAAGTTTCTACAAGATTCTTCAGTAACTTTTTACTGTGGTTTTGAACTCTATAGCCAGTAGTTTGCTTTCTTCCATTTCTTTTATTTGTGATTTGTTTCTTTGTCTCTGCATTTTTGCAGCTTGTTTGAGATATTGTAGCCTGAGCAAGGATAGGCCATTCATATGCAAAAGATGCTGCACACAGCTTGGGTGGGGTTGTAAATTGGATAAGGCAGGGCAGAGCAAACAGAAATGGCTGCCAGACCCAGCATAGGGACAATGATCCCTGTGAGCACCTCCATCTGGTAGAAAGTCACCCCCAAGTTCTTGCTCTGATGCCAGACAATCCAGTTCCTCCTCATATGTGTCTGTGTTCTCCAAAGCCTCACCCTGGTGCTGGAGCTCAGAGGAAGCAGGACCTTGTAAGTTCAGTTTATGGTGCCAGCCTCTTAAGAGGAACAGCTGGGTCTCCAGCAGCCTTTGTATCCCTGAGCCCCGATCTGTACTGGTTTTTACAGCCAGTAGTACAGGGACTTTTCTTCCCAACTATGAACCCTGGGCTGGGCTTCTATTGTGGGGCTTGGGCCCCTTGTTCCTCATGAGTGGCCTCTGCAGAGATGATCTCCCTCCCAACTGAAAAAGTGGCCCATGTGGGTCCCATTCGGCACCTCAGCACCTTCTACTAATCTCAGTGTGCTTTCTTCTTTACTACTCTAGTTGTATACTTTCTCTAGTTGTATACATTCAGCCAGCTTTATAGTGGTTCTGGATGATGGCTGTTCTATATTTTAGTTGTAATTTTGATGTGATTGTGGGAGGTGGTGAGTACAGGTGTTTACCTTGCCACCATTTTGATTCTTCTGGATCTTTCTTGATCACATTTCATCTTTGGGGGTTGAAAACACACTTTTTAACATATATTTACTCTAAGGAAACCTAATATAAATTCTCCAACAAATTCTCAGAAAAGATAAATTAAAGTATAAATCACTTTACAAAAAGATTCACAACAAAGTTCTTTAAACTCAGGACCTCTAACGTACTTAAAAACAGATCTAATGTTTAAGACCCCATTGATACCACTTTAGGAAAGACAACTCCAGCTTAAAGAATTGTCCATACAAGGGGGCTGAGGATGAAGGTGGGAAACCATTTTTGTTTTTGTTTTTCCTTAATGGTAGGCAGTAGTTGGCACCATCTGACTAGTCCTCTTCTTATGAGGGTACGGCCTACATTCAAGACAGAAAGTATTTAATTTCCCAGATGCTGAGAACTTCAATACTCCAGGAAGTTGTTTATCTTATTTCAGGAATGATGGGAAAATTCAGTTAAGGATTTGAGCCTCCTTTTCATCGCTGTTGCTAATGCTACCTTTTGAATGCTGATGAAAGAAAGCATTTCAATTGGTCAAGTTGGATTGGATCAGAGGAGACATTTAAAATCAGGCAAAATCATTCTATTAACAAGATTAGTGCAGAGGTTGATGACTTAAAGAAAACAGAGAACCTAAAAGGAAAGATTGAAAGAACTTTCATTAGAGTAAGCCCATCTTATTAAAAGCTCAACCCTGTGGTCTTGCTTATACAGTCACATCAGTGAAATTGGCCGCCTACAGGGTGTGATTAAAGCTATGTCTATACAATAGCAAAATACCAAGTTGAAAAGTAAAAGATTCAATTAATATACTGTTTTGTTTTTTTTTTTCCCCCAAAATGCTGAACAACTGGTTCTGTAGCATTTCCCTCGTTAAACTGACTGAACCAATCAGTTGGTCTGGTTATCACAGAAATATGGTCCATGAAATATTTTGAGAGGTTTCTTCTCTTGCCTTTTAAATATTAATTTATAGATTTGTTTTTTCTTCCTAGTCTTTACCTAGAGTTCTACAACAGTCCCTAGGACTGTTGAGAATATACCATTCAAAGGTTTCCATAATTCAAGGACAGCTTAATTAAATGCACCCCCAAGTGTCTCAACATAAATAACTTTATTCAGTGATTATCACAATTTCTTCATTTCCTAGTTTTTACTTAAACTGATCCCATCTGTGGGTTTGAGGATCAATGTGGGTGGGAAATCCAATTACATCAATATTTTATTTTCATGAAAATAGCAGGCAGGAGGGTCCACTGAGACCCATTATGTTTTCAGAGTTCAGTACAATTGAGTGCTGTTAAATAAACCATTGGCATGTAACTAGTTGCCATTTATTTTAGTGCAGAATGATCTGTTAGAGTAGATAGAACCATTCAATACCATTGACAAACAGATAGTTCATAGCCTTAAATTAGTTAGCCTATTTTTGTAATGAATAGAGACTTAATTCAAATTTCCTCATCCTGGTAACATGAAACAAATTATATCATACAGTGAGTAACGGTTTGAAAATTTTAATTTAGTTTGGCACCATGGGCTCTTCTAATTACTGCTGACTCTTCACACAGCAGAGACAGTGACCCGAGTCCAGGAGCAAAATAGCTGCTTCTCACCTGCAAACTCATTATCGAACTAATTATTCTTGAAATAATTTTACAATATTCACGCGAATCTAATTCCGGACCTATAAATACCAGTTTGAGTCATTTATAGTGTGCTCTCCTGCATAGTCCTGCACCTCCAACCCCACACAACACACACACACTCTACGTTGGAGAACTTGCATGTCCCAACTATCTGGGAAGGGAATTTCTTTTGTTTTCTATCTTGGATATGAATGAGCATTCTGAACTCATGTTTCCAAAACTAGTGTGGCCAGTTTTCCTGTGGTGCAAAGGGTGATTATTAAAACTGGTTGGCAGTATTTGGAAATTGGAGATTTTACATAAGAATCAGCATTCCTGACTTTTCTCAGAAATTAGACTACCAGGCAACAGTAAATTCCTTTTCCAAGAGACAACAATTAGCTCAAGCTACAAAACCACCTCCCCTTTCAGAAAGGACATGTATTTGCCATGTCCCAATATTCGATGTGGGGTCAAGGCATTAACTGTAGATCATCATTCCATGCCTGTCTCCATTCATTTCATTTCCTGTCTGGTTCTAAGGGCTTTAAGCCTTTCATGGGCTCTAAGAATTCTTACTTTTAGAGCTCCCACTTCACATCATATCAAATATTCAAATATATTTAACCCATATTCCAAATTAAATACAGATTTTTTTTTTGTGTGTGTGTGTATGAGAACTTAAAGATTTGGCAAGGATTTCATAATGTTTCTTTGGAACAATTTTACATTTGTAGACTTTTAATTGAACTATGCACTAATATTGGATTTTACACCTTTCTTTTTGTAGTTTGGAGCAAGTGTTAATTTTTTTTTAGCAACCCAACTCTTTAATTTGTTCTTGACATCCTCTGGGTCCTGAAGTGTGTGCCTTTGCTGACTTACAAGGATGGTATCTCCTCTTTTAACAGGCCATGGTGTCTGAAGTCTGTAGACTTCTTGACAGCTGGTTGATGCCTCCCTCTGACTTTCTGTGGCTTAGCTCCTCCTCTGAGGTTTTAGCAGAAGTTACCCAGAGAGAGCTGCTTTTTAATAGGTTCTCTTGCAAAGTCCTGACCCTAGTCCATATTAGCATTATGGTCAACTTGATGGAATGAGGAGAAACTTAGCACAAGGGAAATGGCTTCCCAGTATTTCTCATACAACACTCCTTAATCACTGTTTCTTCCAGTGTTGATCATAGAACCATGATAGGTAGGAGCACTTGGAAGCTTGTTAAAAAGGCAGAGTGCTAGCTCTAGCCCTACTTACTAAAGTATTAAGCCAGGAAGGAACTCAAGGTGCCTTTAAGTTGATGGTTTAAAAAAAAAATACCTTCATTTTCTGTCACCTCTAATTGAAATATAGCATTTCATTCAATTATGATTATAGGAAGGAAACTACAGTAGTATGAAAAAAGCCTGAGATTTTAAAATGGTATATTTTTGGGGATATAAATGACATCTCAATAAATCTGTTATAAAGAAAAAGAATATAACCAGAGGGACCATAAGTTGAAGTTTCTACAACAGTCAAAGAGAGAAGAGAGAGTGACTTTGACTGAAGTTACAGACATGGAGGGAAGTATATGGATTGGGGGCCTCTATGTTTTAGTGGTAGAGCTGTTAAAACTTGGTGGTGGTGTGGATAAGAATAGTGGGGGAAAGAGATGTCTTCGAGTTAAAGCAGGTGTGGCCTCCTCGTGTGGTTCTATCCTGCTTTATGCATTTATCATTCTACAGCTGATTGGTCTGTGACAATATCTAACTGCATTATTTGGGCTGTAGTGGCTGGCTCATGGAATGGGATCAAAATCCAATTATATGCCTGATGGTTGATATATATTTACTTTGCTAGAAAACAAAAGAAAGTATACAGGATTCAGTAAAAATGATATCTCTGAATTTTCTCTTCAATGCTGGAAAAGTTGGCTATTTGCAGGGCTCTTGAAGAATAATAACCACTTTCGTCCACACTGTTCCTATTTAGGTCAAATTCATCTTTCTTTCTCATAAGCATTTCCTCTGAGTGTTGAGGATCACTTTCAAGTTTAAAGCGGCTTTTTAGTGGTACCGTCTCTTTTAGAACTGGATCAGAAGGTGAATGTTCTGGTGAGACTAAAATCACCTGGGTAGCCATTATAAAAGACACATGCTCATTTAAAGACTGCGGTGCTACTGAGATATGAAACTTTTAGTGGAAATTCAGCCCAAGCTGAGAACATTCATTTTTCCCTTCTGGTTTTTCTGATGAGAAATATGAACAGATATTTGAAGAGGGGGGATTTCATATCCAAAGAATTTTTCCCCATCAGAGTCCAGCTCTAACATTATTAGCAAGAGACTTGTGAAATGCATGGCCACACTGAAAGAAGATGCTGGCTTTGCTAAAAGTGACATATTGCCACCCAGCACCCTCATTTTATATAAGAAAACTTATGGGCACTATGTATAGCCAGGGGACCTGGAGACAGAGCAAACTGCAGGTTCCCACAGAGCAAGTAAAGCTGCCAGAGCTACTGAAGTCTTTTCCTGCGAAGGGAGAGAACCGCTGGCAAAGCAAGAGAGCAAAATTCTTTTGAAATTGACTGTCACCGGGTCAGGATGCAGTATTTGAATCATGCTTTTAAACAGACTCAGATGAGGGTAAGCTAGAAGGGAGGAAGGAAGATAATCTCTCCTGATAGACCAGTCTGCCCAATCACTTAATCAATAAAAGGTAGTATAGCCTAATAGTTATTAGCACTAGCTCTTTGACCAATCTACCTGGATTTGAATCCCAGGTTCTTTGCTTATAATCTGTATGTCATAAAGATAATTACCTAACTGTTCTGTGCTTTGCACTTTATCTTACAAGACAGACAATACAACCTAATTCATAGGGTTGCTTTGAGGTTTAAATGAGCATAGATGTGTGTAAAATGCTTAGAATGGTGCCATGGCACATAGTACATGCTCAGTAAATGTTAGCTACTATCATTTATTGAGTGCTTATTATATGCCCGTTAATGTACTAGATGCTGGAGACATAGAAATAGATAACATGGAAAGATAGATACTTATAAACTTATAGTCAACTAGAGGCCTGGTGTATGAAATTCATGCACTGGGGGTATGTGGCCCTCAGCCCAGTCTGCAGCCTCTCCAATCTGGGACCCCTCTGGGACCTAGTAGGATCAGGCCTAAATGGGCAATCGGACATCTCTCTCACAATCCAGGTATTCTGGCTCCCAACTGCTCTCCTGCCTGCCTTCCTGATTGCTCCTAACTGCTTCTGCCTGCCAGCCTGATCACTCCCTAACAACTTTCTTGCCATCCTGATTGATGCCTAATTGCTACCCTGCCAGCCCGATTGCCCATAACTGCCCTCTCCTGCCAGCCTGGTCACCCCTAACTGCCCTCCCCTGCCAACCTCATTGCCCCTAACTGCTCTCCCCTGCTGGTCTGGTCCCCCCCAGCTTCCCTCCTCTGCAGGCCTGGTTCCCCCCAACTGCTCTTCCCTATAGGCCTGGGTCACCCCAAACTGCCCTCCCCTGTAGACCTGTTCGCTCCAACTTCCCTAACTTGCAAATCTGGTCTCCCACAACTGTTCTCCCCTACAGGCCTGGGTCCCCACCAACTGCCCTTCCCTACAGGCCCAGTTGCCTCCAATTTTCCTCCTTTGCCAGCCTGGTCACCCCTAACTGCCCCCCCTCCCTGCTGGCCTGATCACCCATAACTCCTCCCTTGCAGGCCTGGTCCTTCCCAAATGCCCTCCCCTGCTGGCCATCTTGTGGCGGCCATCTTTGATCACATGGGGGCAGATATCTTGGTGATAGTCAATTTGCATATTACTCTTTTATAAGATAGGATTGTAGTCTTATTTGCACAAAATATCCTCATGGCATATGTGGGCCAGAGGCAAGAAACTGTTTCAGAGCTGTCCCAACTTCTACCTCCCCATGATGAGGGAGAGTTTATGACAAAGATGTGAAGTCTGAATGCATGCACATAAAAGTCAAAAAGTGATTTTCAAATGTGGGCAGAATTGTGGCTGCCTGAATAAATCACTGTTACTGATGGGAATCATTAGGGGTGGAAGTAAGTCTGTAAATCACTGGCTCTAACCTCAGGAGGTGCTGAGTGTGCCAAGATCTTTGTTCCTGGCTTGGGAGTGGCTATCCCAGCACAGGGAAGGAGTTGAGTTGAGAGGCAGACTTTCCAAAGGGAATTATATTTGTGGCAGGTTATTGTGTTCTTTGTCTCTTATCAGTTCCATTGTTTCTCCTTTAATCCCTGTTAGGAATGGGGGGCAGCATCCCAATGCATTGTTATTATTTGTCATTAGAGGGCATCAGTATGGCAAGAGGGAGGTTTAATGATCTGAAAAGCCAGGAAGCCCTAAGTCTGTTCCTCTAAAGCAGTGGTTCTCAACCTTTCTAATGCTGTGACCCTTTAATACAGTTCCTCATGTTGTGGTGACCCCAACCATGAAATTATGTTTGTTGCTACTTCATAACTATAATTTTGCTACTGTTATGAATCATAATGTAAATATCTGTGTTTTCTGATGGTCTTAGGCAACCCACAGGTTGAGAACCACTGCTGTAGAGCCTAAGATGATCAGAAAAATACAGATATTTACATTACAAATCATTAACAGTAGCAAAATTAGTTATGAAGTAGCAATGAAAATAATTTTATGGTTGGGGCTCCACAACATGAGTAACTGTATTAAAGGGTGAACAAAGACACTGGGGGGTTAGGATATGCCTGGGAGGGGGGAGGCAATGGGAAGATATGTATACATGTAACACATTAATAAAAAAAAAGGAAAAAAAATAAAGGGTCGCGGCATTAGAAAGGGTGAGAACCACTGCTCTAAAGGGTTGAGTTCCCTTTACTAGTGAAGAATTTCATGGTCCTTATTTAAAAAAAAAAAAAAGAATTCCATGATCTTGACCAATACTGTGGTAGAGGGATTGAAAAAAGTCATTCAATAGAGAAAGTAATTATTTTTTGCTGCCCTCTAGACTCCATATATACTCTTCAACAAATACTTGTACAATTACTTTCTTTAGAATAATATCTTCTGTCTTCACACCCCTGTTATGTTGGAGGAAGGATGAAAGGTTAATTCAAATCTTGATTAAAATTCTGGCTGCAACCAGTCTCAATTTAGAGAGGTTGAGTCAATTACCTATGATTATTCTCAGCACCCTAAGGAACTAGAGTCTGCCTTGAAAGGAGTAGTTAAAAACAAATATCAAGTCCATGCCTGGTAGAGTATGCATTAATTCTGAAACAGTCTGATGTATGTGTACATGGGAGTCCCTATATTTTTTCTCTGGCTACTGAACATTCAATTTTCTGGGACATCAATTTTTTTTTTGTCATACAGTGGGGAACAGAAAACTATCTTATTAAGTTCAGCACTAAGAAGACTGTTGGTATCAATTCTTACTCATTATATGGTCTTGGATATATTTTATCACCTTCTGAGACTCAGTTTTCTCATCTGAAAAATGGGGATTCTAATACTTACTCATGGTACTTTTAAGAGAATCATGAGATGTGTTTAATTTAGTAAAGCATAAAGTAACACACAAATGTAAGGGGTTGCTATTTCATATCCCTCTGGTTCCTAGTACTGTGGCTGGCACACAGGGACTCAACACTACTAGGCTGAATTGAATGATTAGTATGATCTGGTTCAAGTGGATTTTTTCTCTTTCTTCTAACTTGCCTCTTTTTAAAAAGAATTTAAAGTTTATTTTAATATTATTTTGTGTTAGTTTCAGGTGTACATCATAGTGGTTAGACAATCATGTACTTTGCAAAGTGTTGCTCCCATATTTCTAGTACCCACCTTGTAATAGTTATGTATGCTGCTAGGTGGGTATCTTGCCTCTTTTAGAGCTATCATTTATTACAGGTGGCCCAGATGATCTATCTAAATTATAAATTGTAAATGTGACTATGCTGTCACTGATTTAAAGCTCATCAATTTCTCCTAATTGTGCACTGAAGAGAATTCAAACCCCTTACTTGCCTTTTGTCTCTTACCTCTTTTCCTATTCTCTGGCCACATACCTGAGGTCTAGTGATACCACTTTGCTTCCATTCTGTACCAGCTCCATTTTTCCTCATTCTAACACCAACCCCAGAAACACAGGACATTTGATTTCATGCTTTGGTACAGTTAACATGCTACTTCTTCTGTCTGAAGGTCCTTCCAGTATCATTCAGCTGGCTATCTCTCATCTTTTAAGTTTCAGCTCAACCAGCATTTCCTCTAGGATGCCTTCTCTGAGCCATAGACCCAGCTAAGAGGCCAGTCTCAGTGATGCCAGAACCCCCTGGCCTCAACTCCTTATAACGCTTATCACATAATCTTGAAGTGATTTGTCCACTAGATTCAGAACTCCTCAGTGGTAGACACAGTGTCTTACACATCATAGTCTCCCTGGTATGTAGTTCAATGCTTGGTAGATGCTCAACATGAACTGAATAGAATTCTCGAAAATTCTGTATTAATTAGTGTGCAACTCCCTGCCATCCCTTCCCCAAGAATGCAGAAAATGCTCTGACTATTTAAAATAGAGGAATTTTAATACTGTGATTCCTTGCACTGATGATTGAAGAGCTGAGAATAGGGGACAGTGAGGCAAACCAGAAAGTAGCAGCAGCAGAACTTGCTACCACCTTAGGAGGAGGTAGAGTTGTCAGAACAACTGGTGTGAGTTCTCTAGCTAAAAGCTGGAATCCAGGAAGACCTAATTGGAAAGAGCTGGAACCTCTCCTGCCAAAGATGATTCCCAAAGCAGAGAGGCAGGGAGATGAATGCCTGGGTTCTCCCTCCCCTCTGCCCTACATTCTTCTGCCATTTGCTCTCACTGTCTGAAGCCAGTTGATTCAGTGGAAGTCAGCCTAGAGATGCCCACAGCGGGCAGCCTCCCTGTGTTGCAGAGCCGAGCAGGGAAAGGATGATGAAAAGCTCTGAGGATAAACAAGCCTGTGGGACCACCTCACTCTGGGAAGAAGTAGGAGGCAGAAAGAAAAACTACCTAAAATACCATATGTGTAATCAGTTATTATTTTGATCAGTATTTATTTAGTGCAATTGTTCATGACTGTTTTTTTCTTTTTGGCTGTGAGGTGCATAAGTGGTAATGGTGATTTGCAAAGCATGTCCCCATGAATGTCATGAATGTGCCCAGGGTCATTAGCCATGGCCAGCACACATCTTTTCTTCTTTCCCACTCAAGGAGGACACTGAGATTTACAGGAGTGAGAGTGGCATTGTTATGGGAGACAAGAAAGAGTAAATCAGTGCAAATAAATGCCCTATGACAGGAACACACTTCATAACCAACCCAACTGTCCCAGTTTACTGCAACAAAAGGATTCAGCACCATAACACATGGGTTGGAATATTCTTACATCATAAATAAATGGGGCAAGTTTATGTCTAAAATTAGAGTGAATAATTGAAGGAAGATTCCAGTGAATTCATGTGAGAAGGAATATTTATCTGAGCTATTTATGTATTTCATCTTAAAGGATTTGTTTATGGACAATTATCTTAAATATGAACCTAAATTTATCTGTAGAGACATCATCTATATCATATTACAGAGATAAAAACTTTCAAGAGAATGAAATGTGCGGACCTTATGTTCCATGAATGATTCAAGCTACACAGATACAGCATGTTAGTCATACTGTGATTGTGATGTGACTTGACATTTCTTGTATTATATATTTTTAGTATTGGACAATCCACCTTATTTATTTATATTTTTATTATCTCGGCTGTTGTGAAGCTCCACAATCATTGTTTTTAAAAAGTTAAATCTTTTAAAATGATCAAATCACAGACAATACCCATCCCTTTTCAGAACTGGAAGAATCTGAAAATTTTAAAATTTGAGGAAGAGAAAATACAAAAGTAACAGAATCTTGCTTACATTGTGGATTATTTAATCATGTAGATGCTGAATACATAAAATATCTCCTCTTCTTGAAATCTCCATTTGCTATTAAAACATACATAGATTCAAGGGCACTCTATTTTAACTTTAGCATGCTGTCAGAGTGTTTTAGTATTTATTTGTTTGTTTACATGCCTGTTCTCATTCTCCACCCCTGGTGTGAAGAGGAGGGTCCTTCTGTCTTGCTCTTTGCCTAGAACAGTACCTGGCACACAGAAGTGGCCCAATAAATACTTGTTGGTGACTCACTACTTTTCTCATTTTGAATTCCTCTGGAATGAAATATGAGAAAGATGAAGAAGTGATTGACCTTTCTGGCTAACACTCTCTTGGGAAGATGTCTAGACCTTGCTCCACTGTACTGAGCTGGACCAAGCTCTCAAAGAAGAAGGAGCCTGTTAATTGCAAGCTGTTTTCCAGTGTTGCCAAAAGGTCACACTATTAATTATGACATCTATTTGAAGAGAAGGAAGTCCTGTCTAAATGGTCATATATTCCATGATGTCTAATTTGTTTGCTATAATAAGGCCAGGCTCAGTTATTGATGAATCAATCATCCGCATCATGTATGTTGATGACACCACCTAAGTTTCTCTCTCAAGATAATTGTATTGCCTACAGAGATTGGTGCTGGGCCATATATTATTAAACTCTATAAACATGTTAAACATTAATTGCTACTGCTGTGCAAGAAAACAATTTTTTTTCCTCTTTGTGGTGGAGAGTTAAGTAATTTATACAAGATGACTCAAACTGTGTCTCTAGGCAGCCAGCGAAATGCTGCTAAATCAATCCATATGGCTGGTCTCTGCGAGAGAATCAATTCTGTGACCTGCATGGGTGAATGATACAGGGTGTCTCAGCAGTGCTGAATTCTTTCTTACTATAAATGGACTAGTCCTCGAGGTTACGTCTCTACATACCTCATGGGGGAAAAAAAGTGGAAACAATTACAGGGTCAATTTAAACAAAAAATAAATGCTCATCTCAATTAATTCAAATGAATGGAACTTTTCCTAGGTTTTCTTTTCTGCGTGTGTTCCCCTCCAGTGTCCAAATAATGGTCTCAATGCTCCATTTCATTTTTCTGGCTCCAACACAAGCTTGGTTCCGAGGAATAAACAGCCTCTTATAAAGGCAGGGGTGAGGCCTAGGCTGTTAGTTCCCTGGAGAACCAGTATATAAAGTCGATGCTAGCCTTTGATTGCTTTCTTGGTGTCTTTAGGGCCTTGCTTTGACTCTGACTTTATTTTCATCATAGTCTTATAACTCACTTATTACCTTTAAAATTGTTTCAAAGGGCAACTTGTGAAGAATGTGATCAAGAAGAGCAAGTACTTTTTGACTCCCTCTCTGCCCACCCCCGCCAAAGCCCCAGCTTTGCTTCTAACTTAGTTTGTTATCAGCAAATGATAACACTCCCTTACTTATAAGGCTCATCTACATTTTCTACACAAAAGGACACATCTTAAGTGGTGGATTCAGAATGAATCTGCAAATGACTTTTATGAGTACTTGTAGACTAAAGAATAATCTGGTTTTCATAGATTTATCAAAATTTGGTAGCTTTTAGTTTTCAACAGAAGCCTAATTGGAACATATCTTGGATTTTTCTTAATGGGCAGTGAAAAAAATGGATCACATGAATGCCGTGCAGGCTGAAGCCACATGAGTTTATTGGTCCTTGATTTTCCACTAACAAGCATGAAATGCATAATTAAGATGATCCACAGTTTGTGCCTTGTGGAGGATGTTTTTCTCTGAATTCCTTCTTCATCTAACCTTTATTCTAATATCATCATTTCCTTTTTTAATGGGAGGGTTGGAGAAGTTTTCTTTCTTTTTCTCTCTCTTCCTCTCTCTTTTAGAAAGTTTTCCTTACACTTATCTTATTTGATTTTAGTTGGGTAGATAACTGTAGTAATCACAGTGCACAGAGGTGGTCATGTGACCTAGGCCTGATTAATCATGGTACCACATCCCCCATCCCCTTAGTTATGGTAATACACTTTCTTTTTCCTCTTAGGGATGGTATGGACCTGGAGTTGTCTAACTGTGCCTTCCCTAGGACTCTCTGTACCCTCACTCATGAAGGACATAGGCTGTAAAGAGAGAATGAGAGCAACATGATGAGGAGTAGTGGTGGACTGGGAGAGAGAGAAAGCTAAAGATAATTTTTAAGTGCCCATTTTCCATCAGTTTTTATAGCCAGGTCCTCCTTTGGACTCCCCTTTTTGGTATGTGTGTCCATTACATTTCAGTGGATTTTGAGGTAGTATTTAGTTTTCTCTCACTTGCTACCAGAATGGTTCAGATTAATATATATTATTAAGCATCAATAATTCCTTTATTTGCATATGGAGTACCATAAAATCCCAGATTCTTGGGAGAGCCAGGGCTTCAGAGAAAATAGAGTGACTCTGGGTTTAGCCTGACTGCAGAGAATTCCAGGCAGATAGTAAGGAAGAAATGGCAGAGAGTTGCATTTACACATCAACCTTAGACTCAAGTAATTTGTCATCTCAATTGACACCCTGATATTCTCCTGTCATCCCCTCAATATTTTAGGACATGACTTTTCTTTCCCTCGATTCCTCTTTATCTCTTTTGTTCATACGTAGCTGTCAATAGATGCTTCTTTATTTTTTACTCATATCTCTTATTTTCATGTACCATATTTTGAGAGGTATGTGCATGAATGGTAATAATTACCAACCCACATTAACCATCACCTTTGAAATTCTGGCTTCAGAGCAAAAGAAAATACTTCTCTACAAATGTGAGGAGCTAGTCAGCCAGGCTCATTGGATAATTTAATGATCAAAATCTTTATTCTTTCCCCCTAATCTCTGACTTGTATAGATTTATGACTGCGTTGGGAAGAAGCCTGGCTGTCTCCTCAGCAGGAGGCTCAAGGGCTGACCTTAGGCTTGTAAGGTGCCTTGGAAATACGAATCATGTGCCTTGAGAGGTGAAGAGGTAAGTAGCTTCTCTTCATTTCAACTTTGCGATTGTTTCAGCATCTTTCAGATGGTTCAAGGTTTTTGTTGTGTGCTGCGTCATTTCTTGGATATGTGGCCCTTTTTGAGAGTGAGTGAGAAGGAATTCAGGGGAGAGAGTCCCTGAAGGTGATTTGAAGTTTGAAGTCTCCCACTTATCGATTTTTTCAGCAGCACAGTTTCATCATAATGTTTATTCAGAAGGGGTGAGGCAGAGAGTGAAAGGGGAGCTATACTCCAAGTCAGAGAGACTGGAATGTGATATTAGCTTTGCTCTCACTAGCTCTGAGCCCTTGGGCATATACCTTACGCTTTCCAACTTTCAGATTAAGCATCTGTGAAGTGAAGGAGATGGCAGTACCTGTGTGTTGTGTGAATCAAAATAATAATAAGGTAATAAATATGAAAGTAGTCTGTGGATGGAAGTGATGGCTCAATTACAAGGCATTGTTCTTATTAAGATGCCATACTTTAGAAACAGCCCCTTTTAAGAATGTAACAAAATAAAAACCAACTCTGTTTGTTGGAGGATGTGTATTTGGGGAAAAATTTTATACCAGGAAATAGCAATTTGAGAAGATAGAAAATGCTGCGTTCAAAATCTTTATACTATAGTCTTAAAATGAAAAAAACTAGATGGCTATAACAGTGAGACAAGTGAAAACTAAAGATGGAGTGAGCATGTGCATTTATTTTAAAAAGTCACAATTCTACTGAAAAATCGGACAGTTATGTATTTATTAATTTGACACCTTCTGAATTACTGGTTCAGATTGTATAATTTCAGAAAACTCAATGTTAACATGCAACATGTGCAATTCCATTGGTTATTGTGGCCACGCTTAAAAGTATTTCCCAGGGAGAAACTGGGATATCACACATGTGCATGCACACATACACACACACATACACACACACACACGTACTTGACAGATGACTTGAGAATTGAAGTTTCTGTGATATGGATTAGGGTCATGCTGCATCATCTCAGATTCATTGCATGCCCTGCAGGGAGTTTAACTTTGCCTGTCCCATGAAGATTGCCACTGCCCTTGGCCATTTGGTCAAATAATGAAGTCTTTCCCAGGCACTATAACAAGACATCTTCAAGACCTCAGGGGCAATGAGGCTAGGAAAGGATTGTAATGTTCAGCTTCAAAACTTCACAGGAGAAAGACAAAGACATGCTGTCTCTCACAGGACTACAGATCTATCACAGAACTGCTCAGATGTCATGGGTACATGATGAAATGGCTATGGTGATATACTAGGATTATCTGCCTCTTTTCATGGATGATTTTGAAAAATAACTTCAGGACAGTTAATTAAAAAAAAAAATGCTTCATGTCAGTAGAGTTCTGAAAACAAAGTAATGTTCTTTTTACTTAGCTTCCTTTCCAGATAAGCCAAAGGGCAAAAGACAACTTCAGGTTATAAGGAAAGTAAGAAAATATTTTAGGTAGAGTCTACCTTTCTTTCTACATGTATAAATGAAGATTCTATCAGCACAGCAAGGCTGGATATTCATTAAGGCAGAAGAATTTTATTTTATTTTTTTAAGGTTGCAGTTTATTTATTATTTAATTTTTAAAAATTGTGTTACATGTATACATATCTTCCCATTACCCACCCCCCACCCTCCCAGGCATACCCTAATCCCCCAGTGTCTTGTGTTCATTGGTTATGCTTATATGCATGCATAGAAGTTCTTTGGTGATCTCTTATCTACCTCACCTCCTTTTAATCTTCCTGCTGTAATTTGACAGTCTGTTTGATACTTTACTGAGGCAGAAGAATTTTAATTAGCCGATCATTGAGAATTCTGTGGAAATATTTGGAAAAAATAAACAGGTAAATACAGGGTAGGTCACACAAATAATTAAGTGTACACAACACAGGATCTCTTAAGTGCTTTGCTAAGAAAGGAAAACAGCGAAACAAATGTATAATCTACTAGCTGAATCTGGTTTAGAAGAAGTAAACAACAAAATTGCATGGCAGGCAAATGCTCCTGTTGTAAATTATTTTGTTTTCTAAGCATTAATCCTGATAAAGCCAACCAGGTTCACAACATAGGCCTATCAGCTCCTTAGGAGAGAAAAGGGAAGCAGGAAGGAAGGACTGGGAAAAGAGTTGGAGGGAAAGTTGGTAGAAGAGGAAATAGGGAGAACATGGGAAAAGATGAAGGACATACCCAGAAGAAGATGAAAGAGGAAGCGAGGAAGAGAAATGCAGACACTAAGGAAGATAGGGCACCATTAGGAAGGACCCCAGGGAAACCTGTGTTTCACCTTATAAAGGCTCCTCTCTTTGGAGGCTGGGTTGATATTTCCAATGTGTTTAAACATGTTTCCCCTCAGAATATACATACCTCCTAAGCTCCCAAGGGAAGTCCGGGCCTCAGGTGGAACCACATACACTTCCTTCCAATAGCTGCCCTGCACTCCCTCAAGAAGGTTTTGCTTGGAAGAATCCTCCCCTTTCTAGGGGGTGAAGATGGGGAGACTCTGAGGTCAGGGCTTTATGTGTTTAGTCTTTTGGAAAACTCCCTTCAGAACATTTTCTGTGAGCAAGGAGAACCCAGAGCTCTTGACTGTAGATCTAAGCCCAGTAGAAATCAAGAATGGAAGCAAATATACAGGTTTTTATTTCGAAGATCTTCTGACTGTAAAACACATTGGAGATGTAGAGTCCAAAGTGCAGGCTCCAGTTAATTTCCTCACAAAATAAAAGACTAACTGAGATACATGAACTCACAGGTGCTTTAAAAAGGCATGGAGTTCTAGAAATGCAGGTCACTATTAGTACTATTTTGTATGGAAGATATACTTCTGTTTTCACTTGGTTTAATCCAACTAATCTGATTTGATTACTGACTTTTAAGCCCATAAACAGGCTCCTAGAAACTCTTCACAGGAAATGTGGAATTTCCTATTCTTTTCACTCTTCTGTTTTTTATCATGGGATAGCAAGACTCAAAAATGGACATTTGTTCTCATGTGGTTCTATCTGAAGAAACTGAGTTTAGAGCTGAGGGACTGAAGTCTAGAGAGGCTAAATGATGTGCTTAAGCCCACCTTTATGCAGGTCTGACTCTTCACTAAGTTCCTGATGTCATACATTTTTGCTGCTCCAGAGTGATGCTCAGGTTCATAGGACTCTGCACTCTGTGATGCTCGCCCCATGTAACACATCTCTGCTCTATTGTGGCCAGGATAGGTCACAGATAGGTTGGCCATTAGGAAGCACTTAGCATTGTCTGAGAGGACATCTATGAACCAGAGGTCCTAAAGGATTTGGGAAAATGAGTTGAGTCAACTTTTACATGAACCAAAAGAATTGAGGTCCAGCTTAAAGGCAATCAATGAGGTTATCAATGATATCTACAGGCAGGTGGCTGTGGAGGGAAGCTATAAATAGTCCAGAGTTACCATGGAGCTGGGTGGCCAATTATGTCCCTGTGGTGTTAGAAGATTCCTAAAAGTCCTGTAACCAGGAATCTGGAGGAATGTTCCATGAAGAAATAGAAAACCTGGAAAAAAAACTTAATCAAGTGCTAAAAATGAAGCCCGGGGGAATTTAGAGCAGTGGCAATAACCTTTAGCCTCACAGTATTCAAACATCCAGGCATAGGGTATGAGGATGGCTGTATGGAAGCTCCAAACCCTTCTGAACCTTCATCTGCAATTTTGCAGCAGCTCCCACTGGCACAAAGCTTCTGGAGATGCTCAAAAACTTCCCAGGCGGTAATAGTGTGGTACTGGCTGGGAGAAGAGCAGCAATTCTTCTTCAGCTTGGCCTGGTTAGTGCTTTCCTTTGTTTCAGAGGAAGCTTTTCTAGGAAGAACTGTGTTTTCAGTTGGGTGAGGAAGAATGCACCCTATCAATCTCATTTAAAACATCATGGGGAATCAGAGCTAGAGATACAAGTTACTTTATGGAAAACATCATAGTATTTCCTTGGCAGGTTGCATAGGTAGACTAGAATTCTCACACAATCGCAATATTTTGGATATTATCCCAGATAACTCACTGTCAATAGCATGGCAGCAGAGTTTTTCTTTGTCTCCTGTTGAATTCTATGAGCTCTGTTCCGAGAAACAAATGATTGCTACCAGCCTTCACAGTCTCACCAAGGATACTAATCTATGGGACCCTGGCTTGCAGTTCTGTTTCTATGGGCATGGAGTCTGGACCCTTGACATCTCCTGTGGCCTCAAGACAATCACTTGGCCCTTCACCAGTATTCTACTTTAGTTTCTTCCTCTTAGTTATTGAGTCTGTATTGCTCTCTTTGGCACAAGCTGGTTTTTAAAGACAACTTTCCTCATTAACCATTTTCTAGCATTTCTGCCATTCCTATATATTTTTTGCTTCCTTCTTCTTTTTTTTAAAAAAATGTATTTGTATTGATTTCAGAGAGGAAGGGAGAGGGAGAAAGAGGAAGAGAAAGAGAGACAAAGAGAGAGAGAGAGAGAGAGAGAGAGAGAGAGAGAGAGAGAGAGAGAGAGAGAATCATCAAATATAAGAATATAAGAGATAATCATTGATTGGCTGCCTCCTGCTTGCCCCACACTGGAAATTAAGCCTGTAACATGGGCTTGTGCCCTGATTGGAATTGAAAAGTGACCTCCTGGTTTATAGGTCGACACTCAACCACTGAGCTATACTGGCTGGACTCTGCTTCCTTCTTAAAGATAAAATTAGTTAGCCATTGTCCCAAGAAATAAAAATACCTCCTCCACTTTTGCAGGTTCATTCATTTCAGGACAGGTTTATATCCAGCTGAAAGTTTAGAATATGAGAAATGTACTTCCTCGAAATCCTCATTCATGACCCTTGAACAGACTGAAGACTGGTATGGGACAGCTAAGACACATACTCTCCTGTTTAAAGACTCACCCTGAATGTGGATATTCTGTTTCCTTTCAATTTGAGTGGGTAGTTTACTTGAAACTATGCCTTGGGAGATCCTCCTCCTCACTTCTTCCTAACCTAGTAAGGCCCTTCCTTTTTCATGTTTCTTGATAAAATAAGAGCAGATTTTTGAAATCTGAGATTGGCTCCTGAGGTGGCCCAGACACCTTCCATGAGCCAATTCCATTTCAAATTTACTGTCCTCCACTGACTGGGAGTTTGAGGTTAGGAAAGTTCAGGAAGGCTTAGGATTGTTTAAGTAGTGGATTAAATAGAGACCGCCACCATAGGTATTTTAAATAGGCGGGCATTTTATAGAAGGAATAAAGTGCTTATAAAGTCTCCCGAGAAAGTACTACTAGGTTGGATTATCAGTAATTATGCTCAGAAAAATATGGAATTTACCTACTGGGCAGGGAGCACTCATCTCTGTAGCTACCACAGTTGATGTAGTCAAGAGCACATTACAAATTTATATCTAGGAATCAGGAAGTTGGAATCAAGAAATTGCCATCTCTGCCTCTTAATGATGCCTGTATGCTGGAGGATGGACCCTTAAATGCTGTTATAGAAAATCATCATGTTTCCTGGACTGTTCTTGTCAGGAGGCAGGCAGCCAAGAGGAGCAGGCAGATGGTCACAACATCTCTCTCCTGCCTCTAAAATCTTATATGTGTGCAATCATGCTTCATGTAGAACCCTCAGTGTGGGCGACTGAGAACACAGTTTTCAGTTTTCAACCCTTGTAGATGAAAGCATCATGCCCTAGAGGTCTAGGGAGGTAAACACAACATCCACTTTAACTGCTGTGGGCTTTTATCACCTGTTGCATACATTTTCAAAGTTACACTATCATTACACAGAAATATGCTGCAGACAGAGACTTTGACAATGGCATATGATAATCTTATTTTACAGTTGGACAAACTGAGGTGAAGAGAAGTTAAATGACTCCTCTAAAAGCCACACAGATCATTATTGGCAGCGTTGGGGCAATACTGTCAGCCTCTCAGCTCTTGATTACTTTAGTGCTTTGTACCTAGAGTTTATGGACCTGCAGGGAATAAATGGAGTTATGCTAAGAGTAGAAGAAATCAAGGCAAAATGTAGTTAATTCAGTATTACTTTACTTGAAGATTATGGAAGAAATTGTATGATTTTTATTAAGAGCAAGAGCTGTGTAATTATACACATCCTATCTAATAAAAGGGTAATATGCAAATTAACCATTGCTCCATCACAAAGATGGCAGTGCCCATAGCCACAAGATGGCAGCATCTAGTCCTCTCAGCCCCATCAGAGTCTCCCAGTCCCAGGGGGGTGGGGAGAGTGGGCAGTATGAGCATTCCATGCCTGGCCATAGATGGGCCTCTGGCCAGGCTGGGATGCAGAACGCTTTCATCATCACCCTAGCAATATAAAGTAATAGTTAATGCCAACTGTAGCTTGGGGGAAAGAGTGAAGAGGCACCTTTATAAGGGGAGTCTGTACTTGTATTCTCATTTCCCTAGGCTTCCCTGGAGGCTCATGGGAAAGATCATTGCCAGCTAAAGACCAGAGTGACTGCTGCTGGTGGTGTAGGCAGCACGGGGAATCCAAGGATGAGTAGAAAAAATGCAGGAAGCATCACCTACTTCCCTGAACCTTCTTTCATAGAAAGCAAAAGCCTGAAGCCACAGGGGTAGGGTATTAGACACTCTTGCACCTAGGCCTCAAAAGAGGTGATCAATGGTTGGGTTAAAGTGCCTGGTGGGTG
Organism: Lasiurus cinereus; assembly: GCA_011751065.1. Lineage (NCBI taxonomy): Eukaryota > Metazoa > Chordata > Mammalia > Chiroptera > Vespertilionidae > Lasiurus > Lasiurus cinereus. The sequence goes on along the minus strand of JAAGEH010000079.1, from coordinate 7,982,637 downwards.
CTGATGCTGAAGCCCACCCCCCTCCCTCTCCCACCTTCTCACCTAGGAAGCAAAAGCTGTAAGCTATTGAGAGAGAGGGGAAGCAAAGCCACTCACCCACCCATGGGGCTGTGGATGGGCTTCTGGGCCTTGGAGAGCCTCTGGGCAGTGGGCACAGAGCAGCCAGACCCCGCAGAGAGCAACTGGTGCACATATTCATTCATGTGTAGGGCTACTAGTTTGTGTTATAAACAGGAATTTACGTTCAGAGTGAGATGGGTCAGGCAGCTTCAGGATTCCTTTTAGCAGGGCCTCCTCATTCCCTGTGTTGCTGGGACCATTCTGGGAAAGGATTTGGGGGAGCTCTGCAGTACCCCAGGCTGCCTTTCTTTTCTCAGATATTGTCCTTTTGTACTTTATTGAATGACATAGAAAAACTAGTTTCATTTCCACTCAAATATTACTTCTTCTGTCAAATCTTCTCTTCATCCTTGTTGTAATTAATTGTTCATTGACACTTCTCAAACCCCATGTTTGTTGCTGAATTAGAGTACAAATCATAGTGTGATTTTTTTCATAACAAACTCTGTAATTCCTGTCTCCTCTATAAAGATGTGAGCCCTTCATGGGCAGAGACTGTGTCTAAGTTATCCTCAGTTCTCAATACCAGCACAGTTCCCTTGCACATGGAATAATATGAACAGTGTTCCCTCTGGATCTCCCCTCCTCCTTGGGGAGGATAAGAGACTTCCCTGACCCTTTCAGTTAGGAAGGCCATGTGATTTGGTCCTGCCAATGAAAGAAACAGAAGTGACAAGTGTCATTTCTAGTCTGAGGCAATGACAAAGTCTTATGTGATCTTGCATCTTTTTCTTTTTTGTTGCTCTGGTGGATGTTGAGATGGCAGAGCCACCAAAACACTATTACTACTTCTACTATTACTACTATTACTACTACTACTACTACTACTACTACTACTACTACTACTACTACTAAGACAGCTTCCTTGAATAGATGTTCCACCCAGAAGAGAACTTTGTATAAACAGGAAATAAACCTTTTTAGTATTCAGCTACTGAGACATTAGATGTGTTTGTTTCCCCAACATAGAATAGACCATTTAATACAGATGGCCAATAATCCTTGGAATTGCATGGAACATCTAGATATCCACAGATGCATCTCCTACAATGACACAATTCATTTGCACCTTCTATTTTCTTTTTCATATAAACTCACTTAGACCTTAAGTTTTTAAACTCTATAGGGACCATGAAAACAACAAAGCAGAAGTCATCACCCAGTTCAATTGTGTGTTACCTAGTCTAAAAATGACTCAGGTTATTTGGAAAATAATGAATATCCCTAGCAGATGGGAAAGTAACATAAATCACCCAGGAGTTGCTGTGTCTTTGACACCTTAGGGTAATTTACAACTCCAGTAGCTCACCTTCACCACTTTGGCACATGCTAATTTTACTTAATCAGGCTGTACAGGCTCTAGGGGCACAGAGAGATGCTAGGTTACTCAATGACTTTTTACTACTCATGCCCAGTTTTACTTTGTTTATGTGTGATTTGTAATTGATGAGTTAATGCATTTATTACAGATATAGATGTGCATTTCTTTTGTATATATACATTGTGACCACATATATGCAACATTTGCAGATTATTTGTAAGAATTTTTTTAAAAAGAAAACAACTCTTTCTACTTGAATTTACCTTTTGTTGGTATAATCTTTGAGAATTTTTTGTCATATGGACAAGGATTTTTATTCCAGCCAAATCTCGGGCAATATATTTCCCCTCTCTGCATATCCATTTCCTTGTCTGGAAATTGGCGAAGATACTTACTGGTACCTATCAGGGTGTGTGGGAACTGGAGAAAATGTTTGTAAATACCTAGTTTATGATTTGACAGTTGGTAGGTATTTCATAAACAGTACTTGATAATGATTATGTACATATTTATATAGAATTTTTTTGTTTAGAATTACTTTATATTTTTTAAAATTTCAATTCACCCTTACAATGGCTTCTTGAGATGGGTGTCATAGTTTCCATTTTGTAGCAGTGGAAAGTGAAGCTCAGAGAGGGCACTGTCACTTGTGCAAAGTCACAGATTAGGAAGTGACAGAGCTAGGACCAAAAACTAAGTTCCTGACTCTGGTCCCAGTGCTATCATTGATAGGTACTGGGAGGAAAACAGCCTGGGGTCTGATGCACAGTACCTAGCAGAAGGTAGGAGTTCAAGAAGTGGCCACTATTATTGAACCAATGTTGTAGTTACCAATGATCATCAATTATGTCTCCATTATCTGTTTCAAGGTGGTTCACCAGGGACTTCTTGGCCTTAGTAAATGACTTCTGTGAAAATAAAGCTGGTCTGTTGTCCAGACTATACTATGTAACCCACTATAGATAATCAAATCATTGGAACAAGTTATTGAAAACTTTCCTGTTTACTAGTATACACACATAGTTTGTATACATTAAACCTGGACTAAAAGGTCATTCTCTGTATGTAAAAAATCTTAAAACTAAAATATAGTTCTTCTCTTGGATGTAATAGGAGAAGCAGAGGTTTTTTTCTTGAAGTTAAGATGCATCACATCTCACATGGCTGTGTTCCTCCAAGATGCTGGCTTAGCTCAAGATAGAGAATAATTGTGCATGTTAATATTTATCCCATCCCAACAGTCAAATTAGCTCTTCTAATAGTCAAGCTGAAAAACACACCCTCCTTGTTACCTGTTCTTACACAGAATTCTTCTGATATAGTTATTCATTGCAATTAATGCAAAAGCAGAGGGATTTGAGCTGCCCATCCATTTGGCAAGGGATTTGGGAATAGGATCAAAGTTGGTTTTATTTCAATAGGGTCCCTAGTGAGCTGTTAATTACTTGGGTTGCAAATCAGATGGCATTTGAAATAGAATATTGAATTACACCTATGTTTGGGGATCAGTTTATCTTCTGATATGAAGGTAGATTTGTGGCAGGAAGGAACAGGAGGAAATGAAGTTAGTTTTCTTCCTGTATTTGATGGGGAAAGTCTTTGTTGCTGGACTATTCCTCCGGGCTTCATGCAATGGGTTAAACCAATAGGGAAAATTATGTTTCAGGAACTTCGAGCAAGAGCAGACCTCCAATTATTCCTCAAAAATGTAATCTTAGACTTACTAATATGAAATATGACTTGGATACTTACATATTGGTTTTGAGTACTTAAGATTATTTGAATGCCAATTTAGTGACAAATTGAATAGTGAAATTAATGTTTCTCATCTCAGTGTTTCAACATTTATCTCAAACATTTAGATTTTAATCTTTGAAGTTATATATTTTGTGTGTTTTCTAATTTATACTCATCAGAGGATATCTTATTTTGGAATATTTCCTTTGCTCGCTAATCCTTGAACATGCCACCTCATTTCTTTTCCATAAGTGCCCTTCCCTGTCTCTCTATACTATCTGTAGTGCTCAATTTCTAGCTCCCTGTGTCTTATCCTATAGGTTTCAGTTACAATTTCACTTCCTCTTATAGGCATTACCTCCTATAGTCAATATCACCCTCTTATTGCTTCAAACCTTTGATCACAGTTGTCATATATCTTATTTATTTGTCATATATGAGTGTGTCACACACATCTACATACACACATACATATACATATATATATATATATATATTTATTTATTTATTTATTTATTTATTTTTTAAATATATTTTATTGATTTTTTACAGAGAGGAAGGGAGAGGGATAGAAAGTCAGAAACATCGATGAGAGAGACATCGATCAGCCGCCTCCTGCGTGCCCCCTACTGGAGTTGTGCCCGCAAGCAAGGTACATGCCCTTGACCGGAATCCAACCTGGGACCTTTCAGTCCGCAAGCCGACGCTCTATCCACTGAGCCAAACCGGTCTCGGCTATATATTTATATTTATATAGCATTGACTCTGAGAACAGGCAGGGGCTTTGGGTTGTCCCACATATGCCCATTTCTTCAGTACTTAACACCGTACCTGCACATTGAGAGCTGCATATTATGTATGGATGAGTGAAGAAATGGATGATTGAACAAATCATAGCCCAATTCTCCTCTTCACAGAGCACTGATCAAGCCATTAGGAGAGTATAATGTTCTGTCTCAGTTCTTATAACTTAAAAAATAAGTTTATGAAACTGGACAATAACTGAAAAACTGTAACAAAGCTGTGGTTTTATTTTTATTTATTTATTTCTTAAATATATTTTTACTAATTTCAGAGAGGAAGAGATAGGGAGAGAGAAACATTAACGATGAGAGAGACTCATTGATTGGCTGCCTCTTACAGGCTCCACAATGGGGATGGAGCATGTAATAAGGGCATGTACCCTGACTGGGAATCAAACCATGATCTACTGGTTCATAGATTGATGCTCAACCACTGAGCTATGCCAGTCAGGCAGGCTGTGGGTTTAGATTCTGCCACATTGGCTGCAGAAAGTTTTACAACACTGAACACTAAGCTGTTAATACAATAAAACTGCTGTACCATCTCTCTTGGCTTTACTCAGCTCTTTGTTTCTACCTCTTTGTGGGTCTCTCCTTTTTTCTCATTTCTCTCTCTCTATTTTTTTACTTCATGCTTTTTGCCTGTATTTCTGTCTCACAAAAACTGCTGACAATTTTCTCATGGGTTAGCTAAGAAATAAATACAAGCTATCTTTCTTTTATCAAATTCATAATTGCTATTACTAGAGGATCTGATCACAACAAAATAAAACTGACAATGACTGAAATGGCTTGTGGTAGAATTTGTTATTGCCTAAGAAATTGATGGCAATATTAAATCTTCTTGACAAAATTTAGACATATAAAATCTGATCTGGGAAAATTGAACTTTGTGGAAATAAAGAAAACTCAAGATGGCAGAAGCCATAACTGTTAAAATTAGATATGGCTAAAAAAACCTGATTTAAAAAATATTTTTATAACATTTCCAAGGAAAAGGATTGATGCTGACCAAATAATATCAGTGAAATTAAAATAATAACAAGATAAGAGCATTTATATTATTTAATCAAGGGATTATATAACTGGGGAAATTTAGTCAATATTAAAGTACAGGAAAGGCAATTTATTACACTGAAGAATGGGCAACTGTTCTTCTTTTCCACCTATAAAAAAGGAAGGTCTTAGAATACAGCACCTTGATGTGTTTTTTCTTTCCACATAATTCTGAGTTTCCTATGATGATTAGTAATGCAAGAGTATTCTTATGTTTTATCAAATAAAAGACAGTGATGATGATAATTTTATACTAAAAGGCATAATAGAGTATATTGGAATTTTTATTTGATAACATTGCTATTTAGACCTCAGGGTCATAACCATGACCTTATTCACCTGGTAAGGATACACTATTTTAGACAAAGTATCAGTACTGCAGACCCAGATTTCTAAATTTACAGCTTATGCTATGGCATCTCTTTTCTTCAGTAGTCTTTGAATAATTAGTCTTTTATTTGGAGGAAATAAATGGACAATTGACCTTAAACAAGATGCTTTAGTAATATACATTCTTATGTTAATTATGTGTCTAGCAGAGGCCTAACTCATCAAGCTAGTTCTACACAACATTTGGAAAGTAGCTTTCCAGAAGGTTAATTTATTTTGGACACCTAAACCAGAGTGAATTTCCAAGCTATTTATATTGGTCAGATTAAATTGCACTATCTGTAGTTCTTGCTAAATAGATTTTTTTCTTATCTTCATTTTTAAATTGTTTGAAGATTTTTTTTTTGGCATAGGAAAAACAATGTTGCAAAGTCAATCTCATATCAATAGGATTATAGCCTGTAAATATTTTTGAAAACTAGCACCCTTATATGAATTTCCTGTTGTTTCCTGAAACACTACTCTCTCAGAAATTTCAACATAGAGGAAAGAAAGTTTTATCACAAATTTGTGCCTGAAACACAAGAGAAGATGAATAGACGTCTGTTGCATTAAAAAAGGACATAGGCATGCATCAAACCCCTTATGCCTTACTTTTTAATGATGCAATTGTGAATTATGTTCTTGTTGCATTTGTAATTAGAGGCTGAAACAGATGGTGAAGACTTATTTCAAAGTGATGTGTCTATTAAAATAAGCCACACTGCTAAATGATTGTTCACTGTAACAGCATCTTACGCCCCTAAAACACTCTGACTCTTTGTTGATGTGCAGTTGATTACCACAGCTGATTACATATGTGCACATATTTGCTCGAAAATGTATCAAGAATATTTGATATGTGCAATACAAGTGTGTGTTATCACAATTATAGATAATGAAGCTTTCAATGAATTATTCAGTCACACCATCTACAAAGGGAATGCACTGATTTCCTTTTCAATAAAATTTAGGCATGAATCTTTCTAAACCATTGAGGCTAATTCACCCTACCTAGTGGAAAAGCCTTGAATGGAGAGTGGGGATTTCTTGAGTATTGAAAGATTGTCTTATGCACATTCTAATGCAGAGCAATTTTGTTTAGAGTGAACTCAGTCTATGGATAATGATGGAATCTCAGGGGGTTGGAGAGAAATAGGCATTGAGAAAGGGCCAGGTAAAAATAAAATCATGTAGTAGTCAAATTGGTAATGCGTAATAGAATATTTTACATTGTGATAAAAACAACACCTAAATCTCACTGGCTTATTGTAACAGAGATTCATTTCTCTCTTTGGCTACATGTCTATCATGGATCATAAAAGGTACTCTGCTCCATAAGGTCCAGGATGATAGAGGATGCATCTTAGCACAGGCTTCTACAATCACTTCACTAATGGTAAGAGAATGGTCACATACATACTAGCTTTTGAAACATTTTTAGGGAAGATTTACATGACACTTCCATTTATTTAATAAATATTTTATAAATATACTAATAAAAGGGCAATATGCTAATTAGACTGGGTGACTGGACATCTTCCAGATGTCTGACTTCCTTCCAGACAGTTAGGGGGCAATCAGGCCAGCAGGAGATACTCAGGGGGCAACCAGGCTGGCAGGGAGCAGTTGGGGGGCGACCAGGCTGGCAGAGGGGCAGTTAGGGGACAATCGAGCATGCAGGCGAGTGATTAGGAGCCAGTGGTCCCGGATTGTGAGAGGGATGTCCGAGTGCTGGGTTTGGGCCTAAACTGGTACTTGGACATCCCCTAAGGGGCCTGGATTGGAGAGGGTGCAGGCTGGGCTGAGGGACCCTCCTCCCATCCCTCCCCTACATGAATTTCATGCACTGGGCCTCCTCCAGTGTGTGTGTATGTGTGTGTGTGTTTGTATTTGGCCAACACAGCATGCAGTCATTTCTCAATTCTACAGAATTGATTTGTGGGGAGTTTCCTATGAGATAGTAATCTGTGGAGACACATTTTGAGCAATGCTGCTCAGGTCTCTCTCATTGGTACCTGGTTGTATGTTTGGTCATCATTTATCTTTTGGGTTGGTGAACACATCTAGGTGCAGGGAGAACATGAAAGTTCTGTGTCACCCCGACTTACTCTGATCATCTCTTCCATTTAACTATTCCTGAATTGTATCCTTCATAAATAAAGCAACTAACACAAGTAAAGTATTTTTCTCAGTTCTGTGAGCTGTTTTAACAAATTACCAAAACTAAGGAAAGGGTTGTGTGAACCCACACTTTATGGAAATTGAATAGGTGTACAGGTAGCTCAGGACTTGCAACTGACATCTGAGAGGATGATCTTGTAAGACTGAACCCCTTTAATTTGTGGGATCTGATGCTAACTCCTGGTAGATAGTATTAGGGTTAAACTGAATTGTTGGGCATGCAATCAGTGTCTGGAGAACCAGGGAATTAGTTGTTGATGTTGAAAAACACTGCATAATTGGTGGTTATCACCTGGAGGGTGCAGAGAGCTTCCATAGCTACAATTTTCCCCCTAGCCCTCACCCTCTTCTTAGCCTGGAAAAGGAGCATGATTTTGATGGATGTGGGCCATAGGAGAAATTTTATGATAGGTAAATATGTCTTTCACAGGAAAATGGGCATGGGGAAATGGAATCTGACACCTCAGAAAAGTGTGAAAAGGATGGGCTGTTGACCTGCATAAACATGGCTCACTGAGTGGAATTTTAGTCCCTTTCACCTATGCAGGCCAAATGCTGGTGCAGGCTAGCGGGAACAGCATGATGCCATACCGGAATGACTTCACCACATTCTCCATGTAGATGAAGGGTATCTGGAGTGTGATAGCATGCAGCTGTTTTTTTACTCAAATGGCAACATGAAAGGGAGAAACCTGGAATTTCAGCATTTGCCACCAATGTTTAACGCAGGTTTAACAGACAGCTGTTCCTGGTCTTGGGTCAGGGAAAGTGTGAGGAGGAGGGCAGCACCAGTGACCATAAGAGACCTGAGCGCCTTACAGCTATTTTTCTTCAGAGTTGCACCCTTTTGCTTCACTAATGAAATTGTTCTTTGGTGATAGAGTGAATTACCTAAACCTTGAAGAATCTGTTTACAAATGCTGTATCTGGGGTCTTAGCCATCAGATGATTTTGAAGATATCTTTTATTTGAGTTGATCAATGGTTGTAAAAATTAATTTTGAATGCCTGATTTAGCATGCATGCATTCACCAAGTAGCTTCTTTGTCCAGGAGATACATGGTGTAAGCGTGTGGCTTTCTAGAAATTTATGAGTTTTTTCTGGCAAGGTTGGGGAGGGGACCCATAGATGTATTCTTTCATAATCTTATTCTTTTACACTGTTTATTAGAATAATAACAAATCTGCTTATATTCTTGGCAGAAATGACTAAATTTAGATAGTAAAAGACACCTGTGCCTTCATGAACAGCAACGGTCAAATTGTTAATATAGAGAATATTGGGATTTGTGTGTTTTTTGTAAGACTGAGGTAGCCTTCAGTCAGCCTGGATTCTTTAAGTCCATAACCATTGTATTTCCCCTAGAGATGATGTGTTAAGGTGGCTTATCAGCTAATTGGAAGGAGGCCACAGAATACAGCTGAATATATGAGAGACTGGAGACCTTTATTTTAACTCTAATCCTATGTCACCTTGTGAAAGTTGCTGAATATCTCTGATTTTGGCTCCTCATCTGGAAAATGTAAAGGTTGGTGAGATAATCTCCAATGCCCCATCTAGCTTTAAAATTCTATGATGCCAGGAATATGGTTTGCCCATCAGTAAAAAGTCACTGAACTGACCTTGGAAATTGCTTCATGCCAATTAATCTCCTTCCTCCCTTTAGTGGAAAGTGATCAGAAATATGGTTTCATATTTTAAGTCATAAATATGTTTCCTTGGAATCTCTCCTCCACTGCTTTACAAAAACCATGTGGCTTAAATCTATTTGTGTCTGAGACAAGTGCTGAAAAACAAATTCTTCCACAAAGTTAACTCTTAAAAGTGAGGTTCGTGTATGAGTACTCTGTTTGGTAACTTATTACCAAGAGGCAGGAGAGTAGGAAGAGGAGGTAGGTATGAGGACCTTGTTCATTTTTGTGATGCTTTGCAAAGCTGCCCTACAGGGAAATCACTTGGATCAACACAAAAAAGGACCTGTTTGGATTATTCTTATATTGTGAAGCCCCCAGTGGCATTCTAGCATCTTTGAGAATGAGAACTGCTAGCTTCATACAACCTCTGTCTGCATTATTCTTGACTTCTTTCTCCCTTCCCTCCCAAATTCTCCCCCCTCTCCTATTTTTCACTTCCTATCAGCCTGTGGTTATTTCCCATTTATGGAAGCTCTGGGCCTGATTCTAGGTGTCCCCTGGTCCATTCTCAGACAGTCTCAAGCCACTTTAGCATTTGGTTAATTTTGTTGGCATGCCAGGGATTTATTCCAAAAGATTGACATGCTTTCAAAGAGATTGGGTCAGAGACACAGAATAAACAAATCTAAGGGTGCTTCATTTACTAATCTGAGAACCCTATTTACCATTCATAGGCTTATTTTCCAGATGACCATGGCTTCTAGCACTGAAAGAATTATAGGGATCAAACAGGATTTCTTTGTTCTTTTTTTAAAAATATTTTTTATTGTTTAATGTATTATATATATTAGTATATATATCTCCTTTTTATTTCCCCACTGACTTTCCCCCAACCTCCCCTACACCCTGTCACATGCCCTCATCCCACCCCCCAGTGTCTTGTGTACATTGGTGTGCTTATAGGCATGCATACAAATCCTTTGGTTGATTTATTTCCCTTCCTTCCCATCACTTCTCAGCTTTCCCGATATAATTTGACAGTCTGGTGCTTTACTGCCTCTGTATCTATCTTTTTATTCATCAGGTTATAATGTTCTTTATTTTCCATAAATGAGTGAGATCATATGATATTTATTTTTCATTCCCTGGCTTATTTCACATAACATAATACTCTCCAGGTCCATCCATGCTGCTGGAAATGGTAAGAATTCCTTTTTTTTTTAAAATATAGATTTTATTGATTTTTTTTTTTAGAGAGAGGAAGGGAGAGAGATAGAAAGTCAGAAACATCAATGAGAGAGAGACATCGATCAGCCGCCTCCTGCACGCCCCACAGTGGAGATGTGCCCACAAGCAAGATATATGCCCCCAACCGGAATCGAACCTGGGACCTTTCAGTCCGCAAGCCGACGCTCTATCCACTGAGCCAAACCGGTCTCGGCACCTTTTTCTTTTTATATCAGTGTAGTATTCATTGTATAGATGTACCATAGTTTTCTAATCCAATCATCTGCTGATGGGCATTTAGGCTCTTTCCAAATTTTAGCTATGGTGAATTGTGCTGCTATGAACATAGGTGTACATATATCCTTTCTGATTAGTGTTTCTAGTTTCTTTGGATATATTTCTAGAAGTGGGATTACTGGGTCAAATGGGAGTTCCATTTTTAGTTTTTTGAGAAACTCCATACTATTCTCCATAGTGACTACACCAGTCTGCATTCCCACAAGTAGAGCATGAGGATTCCTTTGTCTCCACATCCTTGCCAGCACTTGTCGTTTGTTGATTTGTTGATGATTGACATTCTGACAGGTATGAGATGGTACCATATTGTCATTTTGATTTGCATCTCTTGGATAATTAGTGACTTCGAGCATGTTTTCATATGTCTCTTGGCCTCTGTCTTCTTTCAAAAAGATTCTATTTAGGTCCATTGTCCATATTTTTTATTGGGTCATTTATCTTCCTTTTATTAAGTTGTATAAGTTTCCTGTAGATGTTGGAGATTAAATCTTTATCAATGATAACATTTGCAAATATGTTCTCCCATATAGTAGGCTTTCTTGTAGTTTTGTTGATGGTTTCTTTTGCTGTTAAAAAGCTTTTTATTTTGATGTAGTCCCATTTGTTTATTTTCTCTTTAGCTTCCATTACCCTAGGAGCGGTATTGGTGAAGAAATTGCTTCGGCATATGTCTGAGATTTCTCTGCCTCTGGATTCCTCTAGTATTTTTATGGTTTTCTGTCTTATGTTTAAGTTCTGTATCCATTTTGAGTTTATTTTTGTGTATGGTATATGTTGATGGTCTAGTTTCATGTTTTTGAATGTATCTGTCCAATTTTCCCAACACCATTTTTTGAAGAGACTGTCTTGACTTGTTCATGCCTCCTTAGTCAAATATTAATTGAGCATAGTGGTTTGGGTAGATATCTGGATTCTCTATTCTATTCCATTGGTCTATATGTCTGTTCTTGTGCTAGTACCAGGCTGTTTTGAGAACAGTGGCTTTGTAATACAACTTGAAATCTGGTATTGAGATTCCACCTACTTTGTTCTTCTTTCTCAGGATTGCTGTGGTTATTTGGGTCTTTTTTTTTTTTTTAATTTCAGGTGAGTTCTTTCTAGGTCTGGAAATATGCCTTTGGTATTTTAATAGGGAGTGCATTGAATCTATAGATTGCTTTAGGTAGTATGGACATTTTAATGACGTTGATTCTACCAATCCATGAACATGGTATATTCTTCCATTTGTTTATATCTTCCTCTGTCTCTTTTTTCATTGTTCTGTAGTTTTCTGCGTATAGGTCTTTTACCTCCTTAGTTAAGTTTATTCCTATGTAGCTTAATTTTTTGGTGTGATGGTAAATGAGATTGCTTTCTTAGTCTCTCTTTCTATAAGTTCACTATCGGTGTTTAGAAATGCCATAGATTTCTTGGCATCAATTTTGTATCCTGCTACATAGCCGAATTCATTTATTAAGTCTATTAGTTTTTTGATGGTATCTTTCATTTTTTTATGTACAATATTATGTCATCTTCAAATAAGTACCACTTTACTTCTTCTTTTCCAATTTGGATACCTTTTATTTCTTCTTCTTGTCTAATTGCAATGGCTAATACTTCCAGTACTATGTCAAACAGGAGTGGTGAGAATGGGCATCCCTGTCTCAGTCCTGTTCTTACGGGAAATGGTTTTAGTTTTTGCCCATTGAGTATGATGTTAGCTGTGAGTTTATCATATATAGCTTTTATTATGTTGAAGTATGATTCTTCTATTCCCACCTTGATGAGAGTTTTTATCAAGAAAGGATGTTGGATTTTGTCAAATGCTTTTCTGCATCAATTGATATGACTATGTGATTTTTATCTCTCAATTTGTTTATGTGATGTATCACATTTATTGATTTGTGGATATTATACCATCCTTGCATCCCTGGGATAAATCCTACTTCATCATGGTGTATGATCTTTCTGATGTACTGCTGGATCCGATTTGCTAGAATTTTGTTGAGTATTTTGGCATCTATGTTCATGAGGGATATAGGCCTGTAATTCTCTTTTATTGTGTTGTCTTTACCCAGTTTTGGTATTAGGGTGATGCTAATACCATAGAAGGAGCTTGGAAATGTTCCTTCCTCTTGAATTTTTTGGAATAGTCTGAGGAGGATAGGTTTTAGTTCTTCCTTGAATGTTTGGTAAAACTCCCCTGTGAAGCCAACTGGTCCTGGGATTTTGTTTACTGGAAGCTTTTTGATGACCGCTCCATTTTCTTTTATAGTTATTGGCCTATTGAGATGTTTAGATTCTTCCTGATTGAGTTTTGGAAGGTTATATTTTTTTAGAATATGTCCATTTCCTCCAGGTTGTCCAGTTTGTTGGAATAGAGTTGTTCACAGTATTTTTTAATAATCCTTTGTATTTCAGTAGGATCTGTTGTTATTTCTCCTCTTTCATTTCTGATTTTGTTTAATTGGATCCTCTCTCTTTTCTTTTTGGTGAGCTTGGCTAGAAGTTCATCAATGTTGTTTATCCATTCAAAGCACCAGCTCTTAATTTTGTTGATCTTTTGTATTTTTTTTCTTGGTCTCAATGTCATTTATCTGGACTCTGATCTTTATTATTTACTTCCTTCTGCTTACACTGGGCTTTTCTTGTTGCCCTCTTTCTCACTCTTTGAGTTGTATGGTTAGGTAATTTATTACCATTGTTTCTTTTCTTCTTCTTCTTCCTCCTCCTCTTCTTCTTCTTCTTCTTCTTCTTCTTCTTCTTCTTCTTCTTCTTC